>JAMFTG010000560.1:7500-104245 GCA_023974075.1 Chaenocephalus aceratus
GGCCCTATCCCAAACCACGCCCTACACCCTACCCCTTCACACTACCCCTCAGTTTACGCGGAGGGTCCGCCACATTAACGGCCCCTACACACGGCGGTGTGCGATGAAGCTTTAACGCTTCTGCCCATTCACTTTGAATGGGGTGACGTCACGCTTTGCCGAAGTGCATTGTGGGAGCTTCGCTCGCGTTACTCGCTTCAAAAGTAGAGCAATGTTCTACTTTTGAAGCTTCGACGGAAGCGTCAGCCAATCCAATCATATGCCAGTACAAGCTCTAGCCATTCAAACCGCGTGCTTGTGTGTCCGGGGCGGGAGATTCATGTGATCGGTTGTTGGTCGAGCTTCAGAAACGCCCGTCGGCAAGCTTCAATGCACGCCGCCGTGTGTAGGGGCCTTAAGTGCTGTTCCAAACCGTGTGGAGCGGTGTGGAGGGGGAGTGGGCTATCAAGCCCTCCAACAGCGAGTCTGCATCGGTGCTGACTGGAGACCGGTCTCTACCTGACCGGAGTCACGCTGTGTGTGTCCGTCAGGAAACACGCTGTTTACAAGTAGTTCCAGCAAACATCCACTGATAAACTGCGATGTGAACAACCTCATGATAACCTCATATGTTTTAACTCAGGATCATACCTGTGTTTAGTCAAAAAAGAAAAAGGTAAATGTGTGATGGCGTTTAATTTGAGTTATTAATTTACATTTTTTGTCAAAGAGAAGCTGATTTGAAACCGTTGTTGACACATTCTACAATTTGGGGTACATTCCATGTCCATTGATAATTATATTTATTCTAACTATTTTTTTCAAAAATATCATATTTTGCCTATTATTGGAAAGCATGTTATAATACCAACAAACATTATGTGCATCCTATGCTTCATTTAGCTTGAAATGTGTCATGATGTTCTTAAATTGTCAGTTTTTGCTCTGTCCTTTTTTCAGTCGAGGGTGTCTTGGATATAATAAATAATGAATAAAAACCATTAAAGTAAATCACAAGAATTCATTTATTTCAAAAGTCTAAATACTAAAGAACAAATATTTTAAAAATTGATTTCCTCCTTTAAATCATTTAAATATCTTAATATATGAATGTCCGCAACAGTTCTGTCAACTATGTTACTAACAGAACTCCCCCCTTTAACTCACAAATGGTTTGTCTCAATACCATGTCACCAGCATCACATGATGCCATGTTCCTCTTTGGCAGACATTAGGCTTGTTTGAGATGAGCTGTGTCTCGCCTCGAAAGGAGACGAGAATAGCCAATTGCTGCCGGGGGAGGTCTCAGAAAGCTCGCCTGAAGTCGGACAGCTCGGAGTCGGCTTGACTCGGTTTGCATTTATAAAGAATGCACAAATGTGTTTAATTAATAATGTTAGATATGTACTAAGTACATACATTTGTTCCTGCTCAAGATTAGATTCAACTTTATTGTTATTGCACAGATTACAGGTACTGAGACAACGAAATGCAGTTTAGCTTCTAACCAGGAGTGCAAAAAGCAGTAAAGTGAAAAGTAATGTGCACAATCTACAGAATAAAAGATAGAATGAATTGAATGATGAATAAAATAAAATAAAAGTTGTTGTTGTTGTGAGATCATTAAAGTTTATTTTTGTTGTGAATATTTTAGATTTGTTGTGAATGATGGTTGGTGTTTACAGCCTTGGGATCACACAACTGTAGTTTCGGCCTTTAAGCAGGTTCATCTGTATCGCTGTGTTTCAGGTGTGGTACATTAAAGGGGACATATCATGCTATATTTGAACAATATATTGTAGGTCCATACTTTTATAAAGTATATAAATATAGTTTTAGCCATGCCTCATTTCGCTCTATTTGCTCTTTCCAGCCCTGTTTTTGCAGGGGGCTGATTCAACATCATGTTTTATGGCGAGGGATGCGTTGCCATGGAAACGGCATATGGTGAGATCTCAGATTTCACGTAGAGCTGTTGAGGCATGGAGCAGTGACATACAAGTGAAGATTGGGGGACGACCGTGTCCATTGGAGTTACTACAACACTGTGTTTCATGGCAAGGGATCTGTAGTCATGGCAACGGCATATGATGACACCCCATAATTAACATAGAGCTGTTTAGGGCCGGAGCATTAATGAAAGACTGAAGTTTGGTGCCGTTTGGACGATTTTCCATTGAGTTACGACAACATCGTATTCCATGGCAATAAATCGCGTTTTTTCCAAAGCCAAATTCAAAATAGCCGACTTCCTGTACGTTTTTGTATACCCCTTCAAGAGGATTTTTTGTTTGTCTCCGCACCCTAGATATGCGTAACGAGTTTCGTTCGTTTACGTGAAAGGGAAAGTGGTGGTCACATTGGTTTCTTACAACAGACGCTTCTGATCTGTTTCCCAGCAGACCGTCTCTGCCTGGAGATTTTTGGTTGGACTTTGTGTCTTGTTTGAACTCTGATTGCGCTAATATGTTGATGCCGAAATATGTTTGAGCTCTAGTCGACTTGTTTGGGTCGAGGAAGTTATTCTAGAGATATTTTGTGTCCTTTTTTTCTTTGTTTTTCTTCAGTTGTTGTTGTGAGATCATTAAGGTTTATTTTTGTTGTGAATATTTTAGATTTGTTGTGGAATGATGGTCTGTGTTTACAGCCTTGGGATCACACAACTGTACTTTCTGCCTTTAAGCAGGTTCATCTGTATCGCTGTGTTTCAGGTGTGGAACATTACGCTGCACTTTGATTCGTCTATTCACCTCATGAAGCCCCGCCCCTTTCCCCACTTCCTGTTCAAATGCTTATCTCTTAGTTCTTCCTGTTAGCACTAGCAGCGTTGTAAGAACTTTGAAACATTTAAGAAAAAGACAGAATTAAGAGAAAAACATTGGAATTTTCAGAGAAAGGGCAAATTATGAGATTTTCAAAAAAAAGTAAATGTGATTTAAAAATAATGTCAGGAATTTTGAGAAATTGAAAGTCAAAATGTGAAGATCGGTAGATCAAAGGGAGAATTTGGAGAAAAAAAAAGGAAAAACTGAGATTTTCAGCAATAAACAGCATTTTGGGTTTGCGGGAATTTTGAGAAAAATAAATTCTTCAAGCAGACCCTCTCATACAGCAGCTACTCACAGCTCCAAACATCAACGTAAAACCTCTAATATACGATTTTTTTTTTATCGAAAGCACATATTAGTGATCTAAACAGTTCTCACCTGAAAAACTGTTATGACTTAAAGGTGGGGTATGTAATTTTGGAGAAAGCAGCTCGAGTGCGCTAGAATTTGAAAATACACAGTCGGAACAAATCTGCCACTTCCTTACAGAGCCCCTCCTCCAACACACGAACACGCACATGACCAATGAGGGCACGAGATAAGTTTTACACTGAACAAAAATATAAACGCAACACTTTTGTGTTTGCTCCCATTTTTCATGAGATGAACTCAAAGATCCATCCCACCTCACAGGTGTGGCATATCAAGATGCTGATCAGACAGCATGATTATTGCACAGGTGTGCCTTAGGCTGGCCACAATAAAAGGCCACTCTTAAACGTGCATTTTTGCTTTATTGGGGGGGTCTGGGGGGGTCCGAAAACCAGTCAGTATATGGTGTGACCACCATTTGCCTCACACAGTGCAACACATCTCCTTCGCATTGAGTTGATCAGGTTGTTAATTGTGGCCTGTGGAATGTTGGTCCACTCCTCTTCAATGGCTGCCAAGCTGCTGGATATTGGCTGGAACTGGAACACGCTGTCGTATACGCCGATCCAGAGCATCCTAAACATGCTCAATGGGTGACATGTCCGGTAAGTATGCTGGCCATGCAAGAACTGGGATGTTTTCAGCCTCCAGGAATTGTGTACAGATCCTCGTAACATGGGGCCGTGCATTATCATGCTGCAACATGAGGCGATGGTCGTGGATGAATGGCACAACAATGGGCCTCAGGATCTCGTCACGGTATCTCTGTGCATTCACAATGCCATCAATAAAATGCACCTGTGTTCGTCGTCCATAACATACGCCTGACCATACCATAACCCCACCACCACCATGGGCCACTCGATTCACAACATCGACATCAGAAAATCGCTCACCCACACGACGCCACACACGTTGTCTGCCATCTGCCCTGAACAGTGAAAACCGGGATTCATCCGTGAAGAGAACACCTCTCCAACGTGCCAGACGCCATCGAATGTGAGCATTTGCCCACTCAAGTCGGTTACGACGACGAACCGGAGTCAGGTCGAGACCCCGATGAGGACGACGAGCATGCAGACGAGCTTCCCTGAGACGGTTTCTGACAGTTTGTGCAGAAAGTCTTTGGTTATGCAAACCGATTGTTGCAGCAGCTGTCCGAGTGGCTGGTCTCAGACGATCTTGGAGGTGAACATGCTGGATGTGGAGGTCCTGGGCTGGTGTGGTTACACATGGTCTGCGGTTGTGAGGCCGGTTGGATGTACTGCCAAATTCTCTGAAACGCCTTTGGAGACGGCTTATGGTAGAGAGATGAACATTCAATTCACGGACAACAGCTCTGGTGGACATTCCTGCTGTCAGCATGCCAATTGCACGCTCCCTCAAAGCTTGCAACATCTGTTGTGCTGTGTGATAAAACTGCACGTTTCAGAGTGGCCTTTTATTGTGGCCAGCCTAAGGCACACCTGTGCGATAATCATGCTGTCTAATCAGCATCTTGATATGCCACGCCTGTGAGGTGGGATGGATTATCTCGGCAAAGGAGAAGTGCTCACTATCACACATTTTTTTCAGATTTGTGAACAATATGAGAGAAATGGTTATTTTGTGTTTATAGAAAATGTTTTAGATCTTTGAGTTCATCTCATGAAAAATGGGAGCAAAAACAAAAAGTGTTGCGTTTATATTTTTGTTCAGTGTATCTGCCTAAAATAGTTGAAATTGAACGTAAACTATATAAAACACCACATCCGTAGCAATTAACCCATTTTTGCCCACTATTCAAATTGACTTTGGTTGAAGTTATATATTGATATTATATATATAGATGTGTGTGTATATATATATATATATATATATAGATAGATAGAGCATATAATTGATGCAGTCTTTCTGAACACTTTTAAAAGAAAATACTGCAAATTAAGAATATTTGTAATGTTCTGCACAGATAGCGCCTTAACTTGAAATTGAAAACATGTGGAAACTTTATTAATACAGCAGATGAAAAGAGTTGTGGAAGGATAAATTATTCATGGACTTCAATGGCTCTCTAGTAAACTGTGTTTTATGGTTGCTTGTATTATCCTCAGATAGTCCGACTCGAGTGCCGATTTTCAGGACTCGTGACTCGACTTGCGCACTGATTGACGCGACTCGGACTTGGACTCATGAATTCTTGCGCACGATGACTTGGACTCGGACTTGGACTCAGACTCGTGAATTCTCGCGCACGATGGCTTGAACTCGGACTCGTGAATTTTTCCCCCCACGATGACTTGTACATTGACGCTCCGACTTGGATTCGGACTCGAGCAAGTTTTCTCTGGAGTCTGATGTCCTCTATCCTGGCGTCTGAAAATGCGAGGCGAGTTCACGGACTGGGCCCCACTATTCCAGTCTAAAGATGTCTAGAGACACACCCCGCATCGTGCTGTATGCTTTCACACATTCTGCTTCCACATTGGAAAAGAGCAGCGCTCGTTATGTGGAAAAAAGATTGAAGAAAAGGCTCTGTAACACATTACTCTAAGGATCGAGTTCAGACATATAGGCTGTCTTGAAATAGGAATCGACAAGCAGAACAGAAACTAACATTTCTAAATGATACTGATGGAGTCGAAATGTTGGAACCGGTAACCAACCGTAATCACACATGAAAAAGAAGGAAACGTAAAGTGGTCGCAAACAACAATGGCGGACACGGACAATTTGTGAATGAGTTCAGCCTTTTGTACGCTGAATTTATCAATAATTTGCCAATAGATATGGGCGAAAAATGGACACATCAATGGAAACATGTCCCGGACGATCAGATGTGTGCTTTTTAGCACGCATTCAGTTAATCAACAAAAGTAGTTCAATTAAGTAAATCAATTAAATTAGTTTTAAATTGAATTATTTTTGTTTTGCTTTTCAAATCAACATTTTAATATATTACATTTGTTTTATCAATTAATGAACTCATTGATGTCGTGTTTAGGTTCACGACATCTTTATATTTCTCTGATATCAGTATTAGGATGCAGCAGCAGAGACCTGGACCTGAACCTGGACTTGATCCTGATCCTGGACCTGAACCTGAAGATGGACCTGAACCTGAACCTGGAGATGGACCTGGAGATGGACCTGGACCCAGCTGTGTGTCCATGAAGAGTGACGGGTCTATGGCGTCTCCTCTTTACTTTAAAGCTGGACAAAGTGCTGATGAACGGTAAGAATTTAAAACTGGACTCTGTTACCATCTGACTCTGGAGAAGAGTAAATCCTGCTCCAACGTACCTCTCTTGAGTTGGTTTCAAATGACTTCTATTTGTATCGTGAATCATATAATGAGCAAAGACAGATTACTCAACCAAATGATGACTTTAATCATGGATTGTTTTAGACGAACTCCCTCTTCTGTTTGACGGCAGGCAGCGAGCTGGTGATGAAGGGCGGCGTGAGGTGTCTGGTGGTTTTATTACTCTGTTCTTTATCAGTCTCAGGATCCAGCAGCAGAGACCTGGACCCAGCTGTGAGTCCATGAAGAGTGACTGGTCTATGGAGTCTCCTATGAACTCTAGAGCTGGACAAAGTGCTGATGAACGGTAAGAATTTCAAACTGGACTCTGTTACCATCCGACTCTCTTTGGAGAAGGCACCACAGACTGGTTCAGATCAGGCTCCAGATCATAATGGGGCTTTCTGTTCCTCGCAGCTGGGAGGCTTCAGATGGTCGGATGCTGTCAGGCCTCAGTAATGTTGGTGTCTTTATAACCCCCCCCCCCCCCACCTGCAGAGCCACAGTCACCCTGTTATTCTGTCTCCATCTCAGAACACCTTCAGTCAGCTGTGTGCAGATTAGACTCTCTAAATGTTCTGGATGTTTTCTCCACAGAGTTCTGCAGGAGTTCTCAGAGGTTCCCAGTGATCAGTCCGCCCCGAAGCATCACACAGACCTGGACTCCATATTTATGGTGTGTACAAATATACATTTACTATGAACTACAGATGATGTACCATTCAGGTCCTGACTGTGTCCATGCTGCTGTTTGGACCAGCAGGCCTTCAGACGGACAGATGATCACATGTTGTCTTCTTTAAATTAACTGTTGCTGCGTCGGTGGACCTGAATTCATCTCTGACTATTGATCAGAAGCTAATGAGTCTATGCAAGTTCACCACCAGGCTCAGATCCACCTCTTCTTCTTCTTTCGTATAACGTTAGATGTCCAACTCGGTGTCGTGTAGCCATGCCCGCATCTCTGGTCCTAGGTCGAAGAGGCTGGCTTCCGAGGGTGGTCTATATAAGGCGCAGATGGTGATTATATGGACAGCGGTCTGCTCAGGGTCACCGCACTTGCATGCCGCACTGTCCGCCAAGCCCCACGTCTTCATCGAGGTTTTAAAGCGACGGTTCAGAGTGGTCCACTGAAAGGTCTTAACTCTGCTAACTTCTGGAGAACCAGGTTCAATGAACTGCTGTTTGAAGACAGAAGACTAAATCTGTCCAAGAGATCCCAGAGGGTTCTGTAGTGAGGGTGTGGCCCCTACACACGGCGGCGTGCGTTGCCGCTTGGCGGTGGGCGTGTCTTGAGGTTGGGGAGTCAACGCGAGCAACACGACCAACAACCAACCACATGAATGTCCCGCCCCGGACATACAAAGCAAAGCATTCATGCTACATCCATGCTGGCTAAATATACTGTCTATGCTTGCTAGCTGTCCATTCACACGAAGTACACTGGATATAAACTCCCCAAACAGGCGAAAACCTACCAGTTTCCCCCACTGCCTCTGCCACCTCCCCCCATGCCTGGCTCCTCCGGTTTGTATCCCTGTAGGTAAAGAGGGACTGGTCATAGAGTACCGGGTGATTCCCGACCACCACGATCATTTTCTCCTCCATTTGTTGACATATGGGAAATAACTGCGGTCTGGCTCTCCCAACATACACCCGGTTTGATTGGCTAGTGCTTGTACTGTCAGATTTACATACGAGGGATTTGATTGGCTGACGCCTCCGTCGAGGCGGCAAAAGTAGAACATTGCTATACTTTTGCAGCGAGCACCGTGAGAGAAGCTACGCTTTGCTCCCACAATGCAGTTCGGCGAATCGTGACGTCACCCCATTCAAAGTGAATGGGCAGAAGCGTTGAAGCGGCAACGCACGCCGCCGTGTGTAGGGGCCGTAAGTGTGAGGGTGGCAGTCGAGCAATCCAAGAGGGTGGGATGATTATAGAAAAAAGAGGATATCAAGATTTGAGTCAGGTGATATTTTTTCAATAATGTCCGCCTCGCTGCACATTATCGCTAACATAAGAACTTTAGTTTTAACGTTATTCATCTGATCAATGTTCATCACTCTGTTCCAGCTGCTGGAGGAGAACATCGTGACTTTTGTGAAGAACGAGCTGAAGAAGATCCAGAAGGCTCTGACTTCAGATTACCCAGAAGGCTCAGAGGGTCAGAGTGAGGAAGAGGAGGTGCTGGAGGCTGAGGATGAAGAGCAGAGGAGCAGCAGAGAGGCAGTTCTGAGCATCTCGCTGCACTTCCTGAGGAGCATGGAGCAGGAGGAGCTGGCTGAGCGTCTGCACCGCAGTAAGAGGGTTCAACACGTTGAACGTGACGGAGAGGAGATGGAGGAACATGGAGGAGTTCACACTCTGCTGTTAATATGCTGCACACGTCTGCGTCACATGTCCTCTGAGGAGCTGATTCAAACTGTACAGTAGGGCTGTGCAATTTAATCGATCCTGCGATATATATCGATATTTAGTTTCCCGAGAAAGTATCGATATTTCAGCCGCGGGTATCGATAACTGTGTTCGTTATCCTCGCGTCCAGGAGAGCAGCTTTAAAAAGGAGACTAATTGAGTCTCTGAGAATGTTCAAATGTATACTTTAATTAATAAAAAGCGCGGTAATGTTACAAGCAGGAGATGGTTCAGTCAGAAAAACAGCTGTTCTGGCTCTCGTGAGCGAAGGGAAGAGAGCAAGCTCCACCTCTCCAGCTGTTAAATATCCTCTGCTGGCTCCTCCTCCCTGGGGGCCGGTTGGCGCTGCTGGGGGCCGGCCCTCCACGTCTCCAATGTTCGTTGTTGAGGATTCAGTCATTGTACATTAAATATATAACTAAACACGCCTTTTCTCCTCCTTATCTCTTTCATGACTTTTCATTTAATACATTTTAAACGCTGTAATCAATACTCCAAAAATACCTCACGGCTGGTATCATTTCCGGATGTTGTCTCATGCTACCCACGTCTGTAAACAAACGTATTCAAATAAACTGTACCTTCATTTAATACTCAGCAATAATAATATCTCGACGTCTATAGTTGTAGTGTTGAAATCAGTAGGGTTCGGTGTGCAACACTCCGTGTCATATCGCTACTAAATTCACCTCTATAGGAAATGGTATATTAGCCACATGCTAAATGCTAACCGGAGATGAAGGATTTTCAGAATTAAAGCTTAACAACTGGTTGTGCACAAGAACTTCTGGTTTTTCAGTATAAAACAGCATTTAAACTGACGGTATGTTTATGGTACTTTATGCCATCAAAACATTGATTTTAATTTCTAACAAGTCCCATTCAAATCCCCCGTGTTCCGCCACCTGCTGCACCTTTTCCATTGTGATACTGCACTTTACAGCTACAGTTTGCACTGTTTCAATAAATGAAACTAATTTTCTCACCACATCTTTTGATTCATTTTGTCCAGCATTTGCAAGCTGGAGACTCTCTGTCAGAGCCATATATTGTATAATTGATGCTTTCAGTTTTCAGTTGAATTCATTCAATCCAAGTCAATGGAACACTCACAAGATGTCACCAGATCACACTGTCCCTTTAAAATCTTTCAGAAAATGATATAAGTGTATCGAATTATATCGAATCGTATCGAATCGTATCGTTGGCTGAATATCGTGATATACATCGTATCGTTGGCTGAATATCGTGTATCGTATCGTATCGTGAGATTAGTGTATCGCTACAGCCCTACTATACAGCCACACTTAAATGTTCAGAGTGTTTCTGCAGGACCCACTCACTGATTCCACTTGTTGTTTGTTCCCTCAGGATCTCCTGCTGCAGGGTGCAGTAAACTCAAGTCCACCCTGAAGGAGAGGTTCCAGTGTGTGTTTGAGGGCATCGCTAAAGCAGGAAACCAAACCCTGCTGAACCAGATCTACACAGAGCTCTACATCACAGAGGGGGGGTCTGCAGAGGTCAACAAGGAACATGAGGTCAGACAGATTGAAACAGCATCCAGGAAACCAGACAGACCAGAAACAACCATCAGACAAGAAGACCTCTTTAAAGCCTCACCTGGAAGAGATGCACCAATCAGAGCAGTAATGACAAAGGGCGTGGCTGGCATTGGGAAGACAGTCTTCACACAGAAGTTCACTCTGGACTGGGCTGAAGGCAAAGCCCACCAGGACATCCAGTTCATATTTCCATTCACCTTCAGAGAGCTGAACGTGGTGAGAGAGAACAAGTACAGCTTGGTGGAACTCGTTCATCACTTCTTCTCTGAAACCAGAGACGCAGGAATCTGCAGGTTCGATCGGTTCCCGGTCGTGTTCATCTTTGACGGTCTGGATGAGTGTCGACTTCCTCTGGACTTCCTCAACACTGAGGTCCTGACTGATGTCACAGAGTCCACCTCAGTGGATGTGCTGCTGACAAACCTCATCAGGGGGAAGCTGCTTCCCTCTGCTCGCCTCTGGATAACCACACGCCCTGCAGCAGCCAATCAGATCCCTCCTGAGTGTGTGCACATGGTGACAGAGGTCCGAGGGTTCACCGACCCACAGAAGGAGGTTTACTTCAGGAAGAGATTCAGAGATCAGAAGCAGGCCGGCACCATCATCTCCCACATCAAGACCTCACGAAGCCTCCACATCATGTGCCACATCCCAGTCTTCTGCTGGATCTCTGCTTCAGTTCTGGAGGAGGTGTTGAAAACCAGAGAGGGAGGAGAGCTGCCCAAGACCCTGACTGAGATGTACATCCACTTCCTGGTGGTTCAGTCCAAAGTGAAGAACATCAAGTATGATGGAGGAGCTGAGACGGATCCACACTGGAGTCCAGAGAGCAGGAAGATGATGGAGGCTCTGGGGAAACTGGCTTTTGAGCAGCTGCAGAAAGGCAACCTGATCTTCTATGAGTCCGACCTGACAGAGTGTGGCATCGATATCAGAGCAGCCTCAGTGTACTCAGGAGTGTTCACACAGGTCTTCAGAGAGGAGAGAGGACTGTACCAGGACAAGGTGTTCTGCTTCGTCCATCTGAGCGTTCAGGAGTTCCTGGCTGCTCTTCATGTCCATCTGACCTTCATCACCTCTGGAGTCAACCTGCTGTCAGAAGAACCAACAACCTCCCAGCTGTATGAGGTAAAACCTGAACTAACACATCTCTACCAGAGGGCTGTGGACCAGGCCTTACGGAGTCCAAACGGACACCTGGACTTGTTCCTGCGCTTCCTCCTGGGTCTTTCACTGCAGACCAATCAGAAACTCCTACGAGGCCTGCTCACACAGACAGGAAGTGACCCAGGGACTGAAGAGGAAACAGTCCAGTACATCAAGAAGAAGATTGAAGAGGATCTGTCTGCAGAGAGAAGCATCAACCTGTTCCACTGTCTGAATGAACTGAATGATCGTTCTCTAGTGAAGGAGATCCAACAGTACCTGAGTTCAGGAAGTCTGTCCACAGATAAACTGTCTCCTGCTCTGTGGTCAGCTCTGGTCTTCATCTTACTGTCATCAGGAGAAGATCTGGACGTGTTTGACCTGAAGAAATACTCTGCTTCAGAGGAGGCTCTTCTGAGGCTGCTGCCAGTGGTCAAAGCCTCCAACAAAGCTCTGTACGTGAACACATAACTATCCAGATTGAATGTATTTATTATTTAATCAGAAAATTATGAAAGTGTATAATTGATTACTTCTGTATTACTGATTTCTCTCCAGACTGAGTGTCTGTAACCTGTCAGAGAGAAGCTGTGCAGCTCTGTCCTCAGTCCTCAGCTCCCAGTCCTCTAGTCTGAGAGAGCTGGACCTGAGTAACAACGACCTGCAGGATTCAGGAGTGAAGCTGCTGTGTGCTGGACTGGAGAGTCCACACTGTGAACTGAAGACTCTCAGGTTAGAGAAAAACTGTTTAAAAATGTTGATCATCTGAACACCTGATTACTTCATATATTAACGATTGGATGGACCTTTTATTTAATTATGTTAGTGTTTGTACATTGCCAGAGAGAAGTTGTGAAGCTCTGTCCTCAGCTCTTGGGTTGCGGTCCAATAGCCCAAAAATCAGCTCCTAAAGTCTAACCCAGGGGTGCCCAACCTTTTTTGAACCAAGAGCTACCTTTAAACCAGTCTGCCGAGATCTACCAGTCCAAATAGAGGGGGGGGGAGTCAACTGGGGGGGAGCCTCACATCGGGGAAACGGCGGACCTCTGTCGGTGCAACTTCAATGATGCCTTTTAAATTAAGGGCGTTGACGGCCATCAGCGAATCGAGCCGGCCCTTGACGACCGGCTGTTCTGTGATTATCCAGATTCTACAGATGGCCAGTCTGCGGAGGGTAGAAAATACATACCGGAAGTAAACAAAGACGTGCAACGGGAAGGTGTCTTAATAATTAAAATATTAAATGAAACAATCTCATCTCTTAACCTGTTAAACCCCAAGGTCCCCCGCCGGCGGGAAATGTTACGGTAGATCTGATGAAACCACCACAGAGTTGGTCATCAATATTTGGTTGAAAGTTTTCAGCTACAAAAGACGAAGATGATCCACAATATTCTCGAATGTGTTTGTTAGAGGAATCAACAAAGTTCTTATCGAAATCACCACTCAGCTCAAAAGTGGCCAGCTGTTCCTACCTTTCCCCCCTCCAGATATCTCTGTGTCTTCTTACAGTAAACAATTATATAATCATTGCTGGAACGAGAAAAACAGATGAACCAAGTATGTGTATGTGTTCAGTCTGTCAGGCTGTCAGGTCACAGAGGAAGGCTGTGTTTCTCTGGCTTCAGCTCTGAGCTCCAACCCCTCCTACCATCTGAGAGAGCTGGACCTGAGCTACAATCATCCAGGAGACTCAGGAGAGAACCTGCTGTCTGCTGGACTGGAGGGTCCACTCTGGAGACTGGAGACACTCAGGTAGGACAGACAGACAGACGGACGGACGGACGGACGGACGG
This sequence comes from Chaenocephalus aceratus, assembly GCA_023974075.1. NCBI lineage: Eukaryota > Metazoa > Chordata > Actinopteri > Perciformes > Channichthyidae > Chaenocephalus > Chaenocephalus aceratus. The sequence goes on from JAMFTG010000560.1 coordinate 20,883, forward strand.
ACGGACAGACGGACGGACGGACGGACGGACGGACGGACGGTGTATGAAGTTGATTCTGACTGTGTCTTCCTGCAGGATGGACCATGGTGGACTGCAGTGGTTGAAACCTGGTCTGAGGAAGTGTGAGTGTGTTTTCAGTTTGATTCCTCAGAGCTGCACAGGTTACACTGCACATGTAAGGTTGCCATTGGCAACCATTCAGAAAAAATGTCAACTACTTCTTGGCCTTTGGTTGCCATCAGTGGCAGTTTTTAACATAAAGAAATAAGGACAGAAAACAGCAAAATGTGTACCCAAACATAGATAAATGTTAATTATTTGTTGTATTAAGAGTGATATTTAATTATTGTTGTGACCAGTCGGAACCTGATACTTAAGTTGCACGTGCATTGGTGTGATTACGGAGCCAGAAAGCGATGCACCTTTACTCGCGTGCACGGTGCGCCGTGTGTTTGTTTTACAAAAAATGGCGAAGCAAATAAAGTTGTTTGACTGTGGGTTAAAAAGTTCGGCCAACCCGTCAACATCTCAAACGAATGTTCAAAGTGATTCAACTGATAAAGCTCAAGGTGAACCCGAACGAAAGCAAAGAGGAAATGTGTAAAGTCTTGAGAGACCAAATATATATTAAGTACATTCACTTCCGGTAAAAGTTCCTTCAAAATAAGAGTCCCGATCTTATTACTACCAAAATAAAAGTGCTAAACGAAACTTTACCATAGGAAAATATTGGCATACAAATATAATCACTTCTATAAAACACAGTTTAAATATAGTTACACATATTAAAGGCACTTTTGTTTTTGCTCCCATTTTTCATGAGATGAACTCAAAGATCTAAAACATTTTCTATACACACAAAATAACCATTTCTCTCAAATATTGTTCACAAATCTGAAACAATGTGTGATAGTGAGCACTTCTGCTTTGCCGAGATAATCCATCCCACCTCACAGGTGTGGCATATCAAGATGCTGATTAGACAGCATGATTATTGCACAGGTGTGCCTTAGGCTGGCCACAATAAAAGGCCACTCTGAAACGTGCAGTTTTGCTTTATTGGGGGGGTCTGGGGGGGTCCGAAAACCAGTCAGTATCTGGTGTGAGGGGTAGGATTAGGGTTAGGGGTAGGGTTAGGGTAATGTTGTGAATTGAGTGGCCCATGGTGGTGGTGGGGTTATGGTATGGGCAGGCGTATGTTATGGATGACAAACACAGGCCACTCGATTCACAACATTACCCTAACCCTAACCCTAATCCTACCCCTAACCCTAATCCTACCCCTCACACCAGATACTGACTGGTTTTCGGACCCCCCCAGACCCCCCCAATAAAGCAAAAATGCACGTTTCAGAGTGGCCTTTTATTGTGGCCATTCTAAGGCACACCTGTGCAATAATCATGCTGTCTAATCAGCATCTTGATATGCCACACCTGTGAGGTGGGATGGATTATCTCGGCAAAGGAGAAGTGCTCACTATCACAGATTTTTTCAGATTTGTGAACAATATTTGAGAGAAATGGTTATTTTGTATATATAGAAAATGTTTTAGATCTTTGAGTTCATCTCATGAAAAATGGGAGCAAAAACAAAAGTGTTGCGTTTATATTTTTGTTCAGTGTATATTCCCATATTTAGGGTTTCAAATGTATTCTTTTTTTTGTTTTGTATAATTCATTTTTTTTAACAGGATGAGTGTGGGTAGAACTACATTACATTCAAGATTGTCATGACACCAAGAAATTAATTGGCAACATAAATTGACTTAAAAGAATAGTACCAATTAATAAATTGATACTGCATCCCCACTCATTTTTTCAAAACAAACAAACACTGACTAGTTTTGTAATATCAGTTTCTTATAGATTAATGATGCATACATTGTTTGCCATCTGGGTATTTTGGAAAAGGCAGACTATTTGTGGAAAATGAATTTTATATTTGCACGTTTTTGACAGCCAATTTCGGATATCATCCCAAGTTGTTTTTATGTTATAACCTTTCCAAAAGGCATGCCTGAGGGAGTCACTTTCAGTTCAACATTTTAGATAGATAGATCTTTAATTTGTCATTGTACAGGTATAACGAAATTACAATGAACTCAAGGTGCCAACACGCAACAACAAGACAATATAAAAACAACAAGACAATATAAAAACAAGAAATGGGACTTAAATAGGCATGATCGGGAATATGTATATTTATCGGAGGAACTGCTATCAAATGTATCTATTTTCTCCCTCTATAATACATTGTTGTCATTAGTTTATATTGAATTAATCGTAGATTTCCGCTTTTATATGTAAGTTGTAAGCATTCCTTCCATTTTAGTTTAGCGTTTTCTACGTCCAGGTCTTTGTTCCACTCAGTGTAAATATAGTAATCCCCATTGTCTTCAGCACTGATACAGATATTATATACCGCTCAGATTAATGTTCTCTTTTTAATGTTGGCTTTTAGAATTCCCCTTCAGTTGAAACTCTGTTTTTAACTGCATACTGTCATACGGGGGGTTTTCCTTTCAACGAGGGCCCACCCCGTGCAGATCACAGACCCACATGGGTAGGGGTGTCCGAAATGAGGTGCTACATCTGAACATGAAGCCTTTTTCTAGTGCTTCCATCCTGATTGATGAGACAACAGTAAAGCAGTTCAGTCTTTATGGTCATGTGACATGTGTATTTATTAATGGTTCATGTGTGTAGCATGTTTAATGGCAGTGTTTTGAAAATGGCAAACTAGTGAAAATGTCAGATTTCTGTGTCTTACTTAGAGAACCGTGTGCAGTGTTTTGCAAAAAGTGCAGATTGGGTGCAGAGCTGAAAATGTGTTTAGAGTTTTGAGCTCAGGCTCTTTGAGTGTGAGTTTAGGGTTAGGGTTAGGGTGATGTGATATGTGATATTTTAGTGGGTTAGCAACTGAAACTTTGATATCATTAAAAAATGTTCCTGTGAAAGCTTCTTCACATGAGACTCTTTGGATAGGGACAGTAGATCAACAGCTGAGCACTGATGCTGTCTCCCTTTCCTTATCTCTTATTTTACAATAATAAGCATTAGGTCTGAGATCATTGATGGATCACCTGCTGATGCAGATCAGGTTGTTAGACCTCATCCTCAGTGAATATGAGACGTCAGTCTGAATGGTTTCCTGTCAGTCAATAGAGTAGTTAATAAATGAACAGATGATAACCTGCAGCTGTTCTCTCCCTCAGACGCCTGTGAACTGGAGCTGGACTCAAACACAGCTCACAGAGGACTCAAACTGTCTGAAGACAACAGGACGGTGACACGTGTGAGAGGGGAGCAGACATATCCTGATCATCCAGAGAGGTTCGAGAAAGAGCCTCAGCTGATGTGTAGAGAAGCTCTGACTGGTCCCTGTTACTGGGAGGTTGAGTGGAGCGTCAGGGTTTATATATCAGTGACTTACAGAGGAATCAGCAGGAGAGGAGACAGTAAGGACTGTGCGTTTGGAAGGAATGATCAGTCCTGGAGTCTGAACTGCTCTGATGATGGTCGTTACTATGTCTGGCACAATAACATCGCAACAAGCATCATCTCCTCCTCCTCCTCCTCCTCCTCCTCCCCCTCTGGTAGAGTAGCAGTGTATCTGGATCATCCTGCTGGCTCTCTCTCCTTCTACAGAGTCTCCTCTGACAAACTGATCCACATCCACACCTTCAGAACCACATTCACTGAACCTCTCTACGCTGGGTTTGCGTTCTCTTCTGATGGTTCCTCAGTGTCTCTGGTTCCTCTGCAGGTCTGAGAGTCTCTCCTCAGTGTCTTTGGTTCCTCTGCAGGTCTGAGAGTCTCTCCTCAGTGTCTCTGGTTCCTCTGCAGCTGATTCAGAACGCCGCTGCTCGAGTCTTCACTGACACTAAGAAAGTGGATCACATCACTCCTGCTCTGAAGTCTTTACACTGGCTTCCTGTGTGTCAAAGAATAGATTTCTAAATACTGCTGCTGGTTTATAAAGCACTGAATGGTTTAGGCCCAAAATACATGTCTGACCTCCTGCTAAATGATGAACCATCCAGATCTCTCAGGTCTTCAGGGACTGGTCAGCTTTCTGTCCACAGAGTCAGAACTAAACATGGAGAAGCAGCGTTCAGTTATTATGCTCCAAACATCTGGAACTAACTCCCAGAAACCTGCAGGTCCGCTGCAACTCTTACTACTTTTAAATCCAGCAAGAAGACTTTTCTTGTTGTCGCTGCTTTTAATTGAACTATTCATATCTTAAACTGCACTGTAACTTTTATCCATGTACTTTTTCTTTTAATGTTTATTTTATTAGCTTTTCTTTTTAATGACTGATTTTAAATGCCATTTTCTTAATGTCTTGAGGAGAGATGAGCAAGGAGAGAGGATAGATGAGAGATAATCGAGGAGAGAGAAGAGAGGAGAGATGAACAAGGAGAGAGGAGACATGAGAGATAAGCGAGGAGAGATGAGAGATAAGTGAGGAGAGAGGAGAGATGAGTAAGGAGAGAGGATAGATGAGAGATAATCGAGGAGAGAGAAGAGAGGAGAGATGAGCAAGGAGAGAGGAGACATGAGAGATAAGTGAGGAGAGATGAGAGATAAGTGAGGAGAGAGGAGAGATGAGCAAGGAGAGAGGAGAGGGGATTTTATACCTTAGCTGGTTCTCTTATGATGTTGATTTTTAAATGCTTTGACTAGTGTTTGCCTTAAAGTAAACCTTTAAGCTGCAAGTTAGTTTTGATGTTATAGTTTGATAAATGAGATTAACTAATGATTAAATGTTAAAACATATTAGTTTAAATTGTTTTGCTGTTATGTATCTGTGATTGTATGTGTGTTCATTATTATGCTTTTGACAAAAGATGCTCCAAACACTGACGAGAGATGATTTCTCTATTATGATTGGCTGTATCAATCATTGTGATTGAATGTTTCAATCTTATTATGTTGTTCTTAATGTGATGGTTATTGATGTAATTGATGTTGTGTAAGTCCACACTCAAATCTGAAGATTCCCATTGATTTAAGTACTGAACAAATTATTATTAATTAAAGGTTTCTAGATTATCAAAATTGATAAAAAGAGAGAACTGTTGGGGAAATATTTTCCAAAGCCCATGACTTTGACCCAGTTGATCAGCTTTGTCCTGACTGAGCACACGCACCTGTTCCTGGGCTCTCAGTGTTCTCCCTGTTCCTGCCTGTTGGCGTCAGCTGATAGAGGTGTTATGATTCTATCTTGTTATGCACAATGTTGATTATTCTCTCTGAACTAGCTAAACACATGGGTCGGGGGTAGCTCTACAGAATTGATTGTGGCATCTCAACTGTGTGGTCAGACCACGGCCCGTGACATGTCTCCGGCCGAAGCTCCAAATAAACCGTCAGTGTTTGCCATCAAAGCTCCAGCTCTCCTCCTGTCTCTTTGAGTCCTGACTCCAGTTGCTTCAGAAGTTTCCCCCACAATGAGTAAATCGTGAGAAAATTGTAATATATACAGTATATGGTGGAAAGTATTGCATTGAATGTATGAATAACACATTTAAATGAATACATAAAAGGTGTGAATAAATACCTTTAAGAAACTGATAAAAGGTATAAATAATGATCCGCAGCATCAGGACTAAAGCCTCCAGACTCAGGGACAGTATCAATCAGACTATGAACCACCTGAGCTCTGTGAAGAACATCCGTAAACATTCATCTGTTCTCATCAAACAATTTATTTATCTAAATAGTTATCACTGTAATAAACCGTATTTAATTTAATCTTACAGTACAATATTACATTTTACATTCTGTTCTTGTATATATCATTTCCTATTTACGTGTATATAGACTGAATATAGAAACATTTAAAGTAATGGATCAAAATATTGAAGTTTTATTGGTACATTTAGTTTGGACACAACACAAGACAAAGTCAGAGGTTAAAACATATGAGCGAATACGCAGCATGTATACATGATTCCTTTAATAATTAATAATTCCTTATATTTATTATAGCGCTTTTCCAGATGCTCAAAGCACTTCACAAATACACATTACACATACATGCAATGGTCATGTACTGTGGACAATACCCACAGGAGCAAGTTCAGGTGAAGTGTCTTGCCCAAGGACACAACGGCCTGACGCAGTGGCAGCAGGAGTGGGTTTCGAACTGGAGTTCCCCAGCACCCCCCTTGATCTGATGATCAGATGCACAGACCACTGCACCACCCGTCCCGACAAAAAATGTATTCTGTTACAAATACTAATGACCTGTAGGAAATGTAATCAGTAACCCCATCCAAGTATCACAATAAGTACAACAACTTGATTTAACCCAAGTTACTTTTGGATGAGCCCAATTCAATTCAAAACCTTTATTTATCTAGGTGAAATCCCTAAGGAGACCTGCAGCAGTAGATTCCAAAACTAGCAGAGCTGACAGGCCTGCTCCCACCGCAAAATATACAGCCGCTGTACGGAGGAAGATAAACCCCGCCTTACTCCAAGTCCCTCCCCCTTTTGAAATAGCGGGACCCCCGGGGGTTCTCGGGAGGGTCCCCACGACTCGAGAAAATGCCAAGCCATGCCCTCCGCGACCCCCCCCCTATTTTAGGTGCCAATTAAACCGTTATGCCCCATCAGGACGCGCTTCCGTCGCCGACCACCAGGTGGAGCAGTCGGGGGTGTCCGGCAATGCGATACGGGAGCCCACTTGTCGCATATTACACAGCAAACCGAGTATTCGCTTACCCGTGTACTTATACTCAGTGGGGGGGTGTCCAAAACCGAATATGAGTGCCCACTTACCGCATATTAAGGTGAATGGGGCGTGGGAGGGGTGTCAGTCAACCCAGTATGTTATCCCACTTACCCAATATTTGTAGTATTGTACTTAAACTTAAGGGGGGGGGGTGTCAGTCAACCCGATATGCTATCCCACTTACCAAATATTTGTAGTATTGTACTTAAACTCATGGGGGGGGGGGTGTCAGTCAACCCGATATGCTATCCCACTTACCCAATATTTGTAGTATTGTACTTAAACTTATGGGGGGGGGGGGTGGGGGGGTGTCAGTCAACCCGATATGCTATCCCACTTACCCAATATTTGTAGTATTGTACTTAAACTTATGGGGGGGGTGGGGGGGGGGTGTCAGTCAACCCGATATGCTATCCCACTTACCAAATATTTGTAGTATTGATTACTCAATGACTGTCCACCCTGACCATATGCTAGCCCACTTACTCTATATATCAAATTGGGTTATTGATGGCTCAATGAGGGTCCACCCTGATAATCTGTCCATTTCATCCACATTTGACTCGTGAAATGTACATGAAATGTACAGGAATCCGTCCATTTCATCCACATTTGACTACATTTGAGTCACTGCTGTAAGCAGGGTCCCACGCACACAGGCAGAGATCCAGGGTCATGCACATGGCTTTCTTACCCAGCAATAAGTGTGTGAAAGCTGGGTCAAAGTTATGTGAATACAGCAGCAGCAGCAGCAGCAGGCTGTGACACAGAGGTACACAACGATGTGTACACTGGGTCATTCAGAATGTGCTATTTCTGAATAAATAGCACATTCTGAACATATGTCAAACAGAGATTCCTATTAAAAGTTATCAATTAATAGCAAGATTTGACATGGACAAACAGGCTATTTCACAGGACACAGGCTATGTCAGACTTCCATGACATAAACCGGGAAAAGCACCTCTCTGTGGTGGCTCACAGAGCCCCAAATGACGGACTAAGCAGCTCAAAAACTATTTAAAACCGTTTGAAATTACTGCCGGGTGCTGATGGAAAGCAGGCGGAAATAAATTGATTGTTTTCCCCAGGAATAAGTGTTTACAAGGCGGGTAAAGTGTTCCTGCAGCCCCTCCATGATGGTAATAATGATTAGAAATCATTTCCAGGGCAGAAAGCTGTTTTTAAAAGTGAAAAAAACGATTTGTCAATGTGAGAGCCCACTTCAGGGCTCCCACATCTCAATATGGAAGCCCACTTGTAGATATACCTATGGGGATTGGGGTGATGTCCCACATCTCAATATGGAAGCCCACTTCTCAATATTATTAATAATTCCAAAATAATAATGATAATAATTTTTATAACTATTAAATATGCACCCATATTGACTTGGGTCACATATAACAATTAATTCAAGGAACTCAAGATTTGATGCCAAGGGCGGGATTCGTACACCCGCTCTCACCACACCAAGGAGCGACTCTCATTCCATTGCCCCACAAGTGGCGCTAAAACCTTATTGAACAAAAGTATCATATATATAGTCTCCACTATAAAGTAAAAAGACATTTCTCTATCGTTTTGGCGATCAAAATTGACAAAGAAACACATCAAATCACATCTACAAATCAATACGAAGCTAATGAAAGCACTTTCAGACTCCTGAACGCGTGTTTACAAGTTTTAAAACGTAGCAATGGCTTTTCACATCACACCATTGTGTGATATATGATTAATATGATTAATATGATGAAATTAATATGTATAATGTTTTTAAATGTTCCCAATGATTGTTCTTATAATGTTTCTTAAATGTTTTTGTATAAATGTATTTGTTCTGCTATATAATATGGAGAGTCTGACAGGAGTTTCGAATCCGTGTCACCCGTGTAGGGACCTGTATCGCCTCAAGCTTATAGCTGTATAGTCTATTATAAACATTCTGAACGGCACATTTACCTGTGTTTTCCACCATCAAAATGTACAAACGACACATCAAATCACATCTACAGATGAAGACGAAGCGAATGGAATTACTCGCAGACTCCTAGTGTGTGGAAATTGAGACGTGAGATCTCTCACATTTCTGGGCTAACCAGAAATGTAAATAGTGCTCAAACAGAAAAACTAGACATGCTAGGAGTCTACGGAGTACTTCCATTCGCTTCGTCTTGATCTGTAGATGTCATTTGAGGCATCGTTTGTCCATTTTGATGGTGGAAAACAAAGGGAAATGTATTTTGCTAATTGAAATTGTTAAAGTGAAGCTGAAAGTGACGTCACTGTTGAGAAACGGAGAGAGCAGGGGAGAGAGATCTCACCAGTGGCGGCTGATGGAAAATATTTTTGGTGGGGCTATTGATAGAGTGAGTAAAAAAAAATTTTTGGGGAGAAATTACCCCTTAAATTAGGACTTCTGGTGATGTAATGGCGCATTTCCAGTGCAGCGCGGAGCTCGCTTTAATGCTGCGTTCAGACCGGACGCGATGCGAATATTCGCTTCGCTCTAAACGCTCCTATCGCACCGCTCTAGTCCCTCGAGTGTCACCGCAGCTGCCAGCTGTGTTTACTCGCACCATTCAAACAAGACGCGCTGGCTCGGGAGCTACAACTACAACAAAATGAACATATTTTACCGTAATTACATTGTAATACACGTTTCTAAATTATGCCGAAGTAACAACACACTGATACCGGTTAGTAAAAACCATGAATTAATGCTTTGACAAGTCTGCAGACAGTCGGCAGGCGAAAAACCTTTTAGAATGCTTGTTGCCTGAATGGAGCTTGGCTAAGCTAACGCTATATATGCTCCGATCGTCCACACTCACAACAACGGCCTACAGACATAAATAAACCAGCGACTGTAATCTCCATGACACAGACAATCTGTGGTTTGTACTTGTTTAACTTTTGTTTAGTTTCTGAACAGATCGTATCTGTCCCCGGCTGTTTGAAGAGCAAGCATGTGAAACAAAAGATAGCATTTACCTGTTTGCATCAAGCTAGCCATGTGAGAAGCCTTGTTGATACGTTTTGTCTTTTTCACGAGCTTGCTGTGATATATACAAATCGGGTTGGTCCGTTCCAAGGTCTTTAAGTATCAATTTATCTCCCAAACTTCTCCTTTCAAAAGGATTGGAGAGTAGCTCTTGGGCGGACCGAGGTTCCGGCGACTCCACCTGCACACCATTCTCATCCAAATACTGCGTCACCTTGGTCACTCACGAGTCTAAAAAACAACTCACGTCAACGCACGTAAGGCAAATGTCAGCCTTAGAGACGGAGGGTACCGTGGAACTTGCCCTTCAGATGTACGCATGTCCGCTCAATGGAAATGCGATGTCAACCTCCGATGTCAAGTACCTGTCAGCGACTGGACCGACTATGGGTGCCGATGGGCGGATGATAAAGCACCGCAAAATACACCCCCTTCAAGTGTTGCCAGGGGCACGAGAATACCCTCCATGGAGGGTGGGTGCTGCTGCTGTGAAAGAGGCCGACTATGGGTGCCGATGAGCGGACGATAAAGAACCGCAAAATACACCTCTTTTCTGACTCACCAGGGGCATTAAGTTCTGGAGGGTGTGAACATCTGGGTTTAGTCCGTTGGGGAGTGCTTAATTCCGGGGTTCGGGGGTCTCATGTTATGGAAGTATGGATGATTCTCGAAAAACGGCTAAGTGCCAACGGGGGAGGGTGAAAGTCCTGTATACCCTGAGTAATCTTACCCGGCTTTCAGACACTTATTCCTGGGTAACAAAGTCACCCTGCTCGGGTCGTCAAATGTGAATGAAATGGACAGATTCCTGTACATTTCAATCACTTTTGATGGGAGTCGTGAGGTGTGTTTGAAAGGGCCATATCTTCCTTAAATTCACATCAATCTTACCCAGCTTTCACACACTGATTGCTGGGTAATACATCCATGTGCACCCTGTGTTTAAAGTAATCTTACCCGGCTTTCAGACACTTATTCCTGGGTAACAAAGTCACCCTGCTCGGGTCGTCAAATGTGAATGAAATGGACAGATTCCTGTACATTTCAATCACTTTTGATGGGAGTCGTGAGGTGTGTTTGAAAGGGCCATATCTTCCTTAAATTCACATCAAACTTACCCAGCTTTCACACACTAATTCATGGGTAATACAGCCATGTGCACCCTGTATTTAAAGTAATCTTACCCAGCTTACCCAGACACTAATTCCTGGGTAAGAAAGTCACCCTGGACGGGTCATCAAATGTGATTGAAATGGACAGATTCCTGTACATTTCAATCACTTTTAATGGGGTCGTCGAATGTGGATGAAATGGACAGAGTCCTGTACATTTCATGCATTTTTAATGGGGTCGTCGAATGTGATTGAAATGGACAGAGTCCTGTACATTTCATGCATTTTTAATGGGGTCGTCGAATGTGATTGAAATGGACAGAGTCCTGTACATTTCATGCATTTTTAATGGGGTCGTCGAATATGATTGAAATGGACAGATTCCTGTACATTTCATGCATTTTAATGGGGTCGTCAAATGTGGATGAAATGGACAGATTCCTGTACATTTCATGCATTTTTAATGGGGTCGTCGAATGTGGATGAAATGGACAGATTCCTGTACATTTCATGCATTTTTAATGGACATATTCCTGTACATTTCATGCATTTTTAATGGGGTCGTCGAATGTGATTGAAATGGACAGATTCCTGTACATTTCATGCATTTTTAATGGGGTCGTCGAATGTGATTGAAATGGACAGATTCCTGTACATTTCATGCATTTTTAATGGGAGTCGTCAGTATATGGAGCTTAACCCATAATTCCCGGAGGTTCCAGGCCGAATTTGAAAGCTCATAGGCGGCCTGCCATGCGTCCCCACCCGTGGAAAGCAAAAAAAAAGTAAAGAAAACGGTCAATTATATGTTAATTGTCAATGTCAATTATAAGTCAATTATAAGTTTTTGAAAATTCTGGAAAAACGTGCCAACGGGGGAGGGGGTCAAGTCTTCGGCGCTTCGGGACGAAGCCCCGGAGACTTTTGCACTCCCCCGTTGCAATTTACAACGGAGAGGGGAAACCAGAGCTCCCCTCCTCCGTCCAAAAAATGCATTCATCTTTTCCAAGCCACGCGGTGTGGCGGCCTCGCCCTGGCCGTCCACCGTGCGCCCTCTGGGTACCTGACTCCCCTGCCTCCTCCGGGGGCAGGTGAGAGGGGTTCAATGCCTCCCCGGAGGATACTGTTATCCCGGCAACCCGCCAGCAGATGAAAACACCCACCCCTCCGCCTCTCCACCTCTTCCGAGGGACGAGGGAACCGCGCGGGGGTCTGCTGGAGGCTACTGCCGGGTGCTCCGTCCTGCGCCTCACCGGGACCCTGACTCCAGCGCGGTGTGGCGGCCTCACCCTGGCCGTCCACCGTGCGCCCTCTGGGTACCTGACTCCCCTGCCTCCTCCGGGGGCAGGTGAGAGGGGTTCAATGCCTCCCCGGAGGATACTGTTACCCCGGCAACCCGCCAGCAGATGGAAACACCCGCCTCTCCACCTCTTTCGAGGGACGAGGGAAACCGCGCGGGGTCTGCTGGAGGCTACTGCCGGGTGCTCCGTCCTGCGCCTCACCGGGACCCTGACTCCAGCGCGGTGTGGCGGCCTCGCCCTGGCCGTCCACCGTGCGCCCTCTGGGTACCTGACTCCCCTGCCTCCTCCGGGGGCAGGTGAGAGGGGTTCAATGCCTCCGTCCCCCTGGGGGACGGATCGCCCGGAGGGTACTGTTATCCCCACGTTGTCGTACCCGAAACTGTCGGGTATCCTTTGGGAGAACCAGACTCTGGAGGAACGTGAGGGGAGATTACAGGGATCTCTGCCCGCCTAACGAGTGCCTAAATGGACACCGCACCATGATGCAAATGAAAACAAACACCGATTTGAAAATAAGCTGAGTGCATCTTTCGTGAGTCTTTTCACGCTTCCTTCTTTTTTACCCACGATTCTGGTGACATTTCCCGGTACCGAAATGCTCAAGAATACAGGTCGGATGGCGGTCCGTTGTCCGATCTGTAATAGTTCCTACCGTGCCCTGAGCAAGCACCTGCAGAGGCGCCATGGTGTGCGTAACTTGGTTGAAAGAAAAATTCTGCTGTTGTTGGCCAACGGACGGACCAACATTAGGCTCCATCCCTGTACCATTCTGGGATGCGAGTACCGCGGCACAAGGCTGGATCGCCACTTGGCCAGAGACCATGTTGATCTGGCCCGGGAGGAACTACATGTGGTTCAAAATAAACTGAAAATGACAGTGGCCAAGAAGGAGCTTTATGAACTCCGAATGACAAACCCCACCATAGAAATGATTACCGCTTGGGCTGTTGACACGGTGGCAGACGACGATATACTGTCACAACCTCCACCCTTGTCCCCGGTGAATGAATGTGACAACCCGGACTGCAAAGAATGGAGGCTGGAGGCAAACGCAGTGAGGGCTCAGCGGGACATATATGCTGCTGAGGTGAAATCCCTGCGCTGCAAGTTGCAGCAGAGGATAAAGCACAAGCGACAGAGGATGGATCAGCGGGCCGGGGACATGCCCGCGTTCGATGGGGAGGAACGAGAGCGGGTCATTCTGAAGAAACGACCCCGAACAGAGTCAACACCAACGAGGCTGTCCAAGTCGAAAGGTCCCTCCTGCAGCAAGTCTCCCATTCCCGCCTGCAGCGAGTCCCCCACTGGCTCTCACACACATTCATCCAGCTCCTCAGAGCCTGCATCCATGCATACCGAGGCCTCGTCAACCTCCCCTCCCATCCATTCCCCCTGGTTCCGGGGCAGGGGCCGGGGAAATATAATGCGGGACATCACATTCCCACGGGTCATGGGTAAGTGTGTTGGCTATGTGACACATGCAGTTTCTGTAACACACGATGTGTTGTCATTAAAGTACTGTTTATATTTCACAGAGGAGTATCTTCAAGGATACCGGGAGCATTATGTAGGTATCGACCCACCAGTGAGGCTCCAGGAAAACACAGTTTCCAAACTAAGCAGAGTGAAGTCGTTCCTCAGTTTCATGGGTCACGGTTTCAATCGCCTGTCTGACTGGCTCTTTTTGAGGGATCTCAAGAGGATACGCGGGTGGTCGCGGAGCCTGATGAAGTCAAGCCTTCAGGTCACGACCTCCGACTTCTACATCAAGAATATATCACACTTTCTCAAGTACATGGCCGACACACCGTGCAAGGGGAGCAGGCTCAGCCAAACCGACATGATTTTAATCAAACGGGAAGTAGTTGCCATCTTGAAGTCCCTGAAGAGAAAAGTACTTATCCACCAGATGCAAGTGAAGCGTGACAAGATGGAAGGTCTGCCGAGCCACAACGACCTAATGACATGCTTGACTTCGACCACCACTCGCATCCCTCAGCTCCTGGATGTGATGGCCAGCAATCCGACTACCGCAACCCGGACCCTGCTCTATGGGTATATGACTCTTCATTGGAGCTGCATTTACGGCCACCGTCCGGGGGTCTACTCCAACATGACCAACGCCGAGGTCCGAAAGGCGGATACAACTGGCACTGCCTTCGGCTACCTGGTTCATGTGAGTGCTATTAATCAATGCATTTATTCTGGCAGTTATATGCATGATTGACATTGTATTGACACTCTCTAACTCTGTCATAACAGGTAAACAACCACAAGACGGCCAACGCGTTCGGGGAAGCGCAGCTGTACCTCACCGGAGAAGAATTTGGATGGATGAAGAGGTGGCTGGAAATCAAGGGTACGCTGACCTGCACCCAGAGCCGTTACTTTCTATACACAGAGGGGAAGAACCCGTTCAGGAAGCTTGCCTACTCCCTGAGGTTGGCATGGGCTGATGTGGGGCTCCACGGTCCCATTAACTTCACCGACCTCCGCACAGTCCACGCCGATAATGCGAAGAGGTTTCAAGACAAAGGCAACCGCCAAAGAGTGAGTGATTTCATGTGTCACAACACTGCAACTGCGGACAAATTTTACGCGAATAATCCTTCTTTGAAGGAGGCTGCGGACATTCGGTTGCTCTTCACAGAGTCACTGCAAGCAGCGGCGGCGGCATCGACAGCAGTAGCAGCGGGAAATGAAGACACTTTTGCGGGTATTGACATCGACAGTGACATCTCTGGAGAGGAGCACAGCCCGGCTCCCTACCAAGACTCCCTACCAAGACATGTCAACGCTTGGCGAGCGACGAGGGACCAGTCACTGGCCGAACACAGCCCCTCAGACATGGGTGAAGAGAGGGTGCCATACTCTGCCCCAACTTCACCCACTGTTGCCAGTGATCAACTTGTAAATATGCAGTGTGTTGTTGTAATCAGTCCCCTTCTAAATACTTTATATCCTGTGTGAATGTATTTATTACTGTCAATATTACTGTACATAAAGTTTGTTAAAATTACTAAGTCTTCTGTTTTTAAAGCCCACTATGGGTTTTTTTCCTTTAAGATCCCCAGGGGCACGATATTCTGGTTCTGGTGGTAGCATGGAGGTGTTTAGTCCGAGTGAGGAGTGCTCAAGTGTGGGATGATTTGTAAGGTAGAAGAGGGTAAAAAAAGTTAAAGTGTGAACCTCCAGCAGGGCAGGTGGTGCTGCTGTGAAGAAGGCCGACTATGGGTGCCGATGGGCGGACGGTAAAGCACCGCAAAGTAGACCCCCTTTAAGTGTTGCCAGGGGCACGAGAAAAATCCTCCACTGGAGGGTGGGTGGTGCTGCTGTGAAGAAGGCCGACTATGGGTGCCGATGGGCGGACGATAGAGCACCGCAAAGTAGACCCCCTTTAAGTGTTGCCAGGGGCACGAGAAAATCCTCCACTGGAGGGTGGGTGGTGCTGCTTGAAGAAGGCCGACTATGGGTTGCCGATGGGCGGACGATTAAGCACCGCAAAATACACCCCCCTTTAAGATTCCCAGGGGCACGAGATTCTTGAGGGTGTGATCATCTTGGTTTAGTCCGTGGGGGAGTGCTTAAGTTCGGGGGCCCGGGGACCCAAGGTGTGCGAGGTTCTGGAAGTACGCATGTCAGGGAGAGATCCTGGAGCTCCTTAGTCCGTGTTTTGGGGGTCTTGGAGCGGCCACAGAGAGGTGCTTTTCCCCGGGGTATTTCATGGAAGTCTGAAATAACCTGTTTGCTCATGTCAGGGAGAGATGCTGGGGCTGCTGCATCCGTGTTTTGGGGGTCTTGGAGCGGCCCCGAAGAGGTGGCTTTGTCGGTGTACATAATGGTTAAGAAAGCCACCCTTGACGGGTCGTCAAATGTGGATGAAATGGACAGAGTCCTGTACATTTCATGCATTTCTAATGGGGTCGTCGAATGTGATTGAAATGGACAGATTCCTGTACATTTCAATCACTTTTAATGGGAGTCGTGAGGTGTGGATGAAATGCCCATATCTCCCTTAAATTCACAGCAAACTTACCCATCTTTCACACACTAATTGCTGGGTAATACAGCCATGTGCACACTGCATTTAAAGTAATCTTACCCAGCTTTCAGACACTAATTCTTGGGTAAGAAATGTGAATGAAATGGACAGATTCCTGTACATTTCAATCACTTTTAATGGGAGTCGTGAGGTGTGGATGAAATAGCCATATCTTCCTTAAATTCACAGCAAACTTACCCAGCTTTCACACACTAATTGCTGGGTAATACAGCCATGTGCACACTGCATTTAAAGTAATCTTACCCAGCTTTCAGACACTAATTCCTGGGGAAGAAAGTCACCCTGGACGGGTCATCAAATGTGGATGAAATGTACAGATTCCTGTACATTTCAATCACTTTTAATGGGAGTCGTGAGGTGTGGATGAAATGGCCATATCTTCCTTAAATTCACATCAAACTTACCCAGCTTTCACACACTAATTCATGGGTAATACAGCCATGTGCACCATGCATTTAAAGTAATCTTACCCGGCTTTCAGACACTAAATCCGGGGTAATAAAGCCGTGTACATCTCCCTGTTTGAAAGGGCCATATCTCCCTTAAATTCACAGCAAACTTACCCAGCTTTCACACACTAATTGCTGGGTAATACAGCCATGTGCACCCTGCGTTTAAAGTAATCTTACCCAGCTTTCAGACACTAATTCCTGGGGAAGAAAGTCACCCTGCATGCGTCGTCAAATGTGATTGAAATGGACAGATTCCTGTACATTTCAATCACTTTTAATGGGAGTCGTGAGGTGTGGATGAAATGGCCATATCTTCCTTAAATTCACATCAAACTTACCCAGCTTTCACACACTAATTCATGGGTAATACAGCCATGTGCACCATGCATTTAAAGTAATCTTACCCGGCTTTCAGACACTAAATCCGGGGTAATAAAGCCGTGTACATCTCCCTGTTTGAAAGGGCCATATCTCCCTTAAATTCACAGCAAACTTACCCAGCTTTCACACACTAATTGCTGGGTAATACAGCCCTGTGTTTAAAGTAATCTTACCCGGCTTTCAGACACTAATTCCTGGGGAAGAAAGTCACCCTGCATGCGTCGTCAAATGTGATTGAAATGGACAGATTCCTGTACATTTCAATCACTTTTAATGGGAGTCGTGAGGTGTGGATGAAATAGCCATATCTTCCTTAAATTCACATCAATCTTACCCAGCTTTCACACACTAATTCATGGGTAATACAGCCATGTGCACCATGCATTTAAAGTAATCTTACCCGGCTTTCAGACACTAAATCCGGGGTAATAAAGCCGTGTACATCTCCCTGTTTGAAAGGGCCATATCTCCCTTAAATTCACAGCAAACTTACCCAGCTTTCACACACTAATTGCTGGGTAATACAGCCATGTGTACCCTGTGTTTAAAGTAATCTTACCCGGCTTTCAGACACTAATTCCTGGGGAAGAAAGTCACCCTGCATGCGTCGTCAAATGTGATTGAAATGGACAGATTCCTGTACATTTCAATCACTTTTAATGGGAGTCGTGAGGTGTGGATGAAATGGCCATATCTTCCTTAAATTCACATCAAACTTACCCAGCTTTCACACACTAATTCATGGGTAATACAGCCATGTGCACCATGCATTTAAAGTAATCTTACCCGGCTTTCAGACACTAAATCCGGGGTAATAAAGCCGTGTACATCTCCCTGTTTGAAAGGGCCATATCTCCCTTAAATTCACAGCAAACTTACCCAGCTTTCACACACTAATTGCTGGGTAATACAGCCCTGTGTTTAAAGTAATCTTACCCGGCTTTCAGACACTAATTCCTGGGGAAGAAAGTCACCCTGCATGCGTCGTCAAATGTGATTGAAATGGACAGATTCCTGTACATTTCAATCACTTTTAATGGGAGTCGTGAGGTGTGGATGAAATGGCCATATCTTCCTTAAATTCACATCAAACTTACCCAGCTTTCACACACTAATTCATGGGTAATACAGCCATGTGTACCATGCATTTAAAGTAATCTTACCCGGCTTTCAGACACTAAATCCGGGGTAATAAAGCCGTGTACATCTCCCTGTTTGAAAGGGCCATATCTCCCTTAAATTCACAGCAAACTTACCCAGCTTTCACACACTAATTGCTGGGTAATACAGCCATGTGTACCCTGTGTTTAAAGTAATCTTACCCGGCTTTCAGACACTAATTCCTGGGGAAGAAAGTCACCCTGCATGCGTCGTCAAATGTGATTGAAATGGACAGATTCCTGTACATTTCAATCACTTTTAATGGGAGTCGTGAGGTGTGGATGAAATGGCCATATCTTCCTTAAATTCACATCAAACTTACCCAGCTTTCACACACTAATTCATGGGTAATACAGCCATGTGCACCATGCATTTAAAGTAATCTTACCCAGCTTTCAGACACTAAATCCGGGGTAATAAAGCCGTGTACATCTCCCTGTTTGAAAGGGCCATATCTCCCTTAAATTCACAGCAAACTTACCCAGCTTTCACACACTAATTGCTGGGTAATACAGCCATGTGTACCCTGTGTTTAAAGTAATCTTACCCGGCTTTCAGACACTAATTCCTGGGGAAGAAAGTCACCCTGCATGCGTCGTCAAATGTGATTGAAATGGACAGATTCCTGTACATTTCAATCACTTTTAATGGGAGTCTTGAGGTGTGGATGAAATGGCCTGTTTAGTCCGATTTTGAGCACTCTTTTCCCCGCATAAACTAGTCACCGTTAAACACTTATTTTGTTGATGTCTATATAACCGACTTCCCGCTATGCATTGCGGTCGGTTATATGGACCCTGGCACTAGGCAGACCGCGGCCGGTAGTAAATGTCCAACCATTGTACCCTCTGGTCCCTAGGGTATGTAAGGCAAATGTCAGCCTTAGAGACGGAGGTACCGTGGAACTTGCCCTTCAGATGTACGCATGTCCGCTCAATGGAAATGCGATGTCAACCTCCGATGTCAAGTACCTGTCAGCGACTGGACCGACTATGGGTGCCGATGGGTGGACGATAAAGCACCGCAAAATACACCCCCTTCAAGTGTTTCCAGGGGCACGAGAATACCCTCCATGGAGGGTGGGTGCTGCTGCTGTGAAAGAGGCCGACTATGGGTGCCGATGAGCGGACGATAAAGAACCACAAAATACACCTCTTTTCTGACTCACCAGGGGCATTACGTTCTGGAGGGTGTGAACATCTGGGTTTAGTCCGTTGGTGAGTGCTTAATTCCGGGGTTCGGGGGTCTCATGTTATGGAAGTATGGATGATTCTCGAAAAACGGCTAAGTGCCAACGGGGGAGGGTGAAAGTCCTGTATACCCTGAGTAATCTTCCCCGGCTTTCAGATACTTATTCCTGGGTAACAAAGTCACCCTGCTCGGGTCGTCAAATGTGAATGAAATGGACAGATTCCTGTACATTTCAATCACTTTTGATGGGAGTCGTGAGGTGTGTTTGAAAGGGCCATATCTTGCTTAAATTCACATCAAACTTACCCAGCTTTCACACACTAATTGCTGGGTAATGCAGCCATGTGTACCCTGCATTTAAAGTAATCTTCCCCAGCTTTCAGACACTAATTCCTGGGTAACAAAGTCACCCTGGACCGGTCATCAAATGTGATTGAAATGGACAGATTCCTGTACATTTCATGCATTTTTAATGGGGTGTTTGAAAGGGCCATATCTTGCTTAAATTCACATCAAACTTACCCAGCTTTCACACACTAATTGCTGGGTAATGCAGCCATGTGTACCCTGCATTTAAAGTAATCTTCCCCAGCTTTCAGACACTAATTCCTGGGTAACAAAGTCACCCTGGACCGGTCATCAAATGTGATTGAAATGGACAGATTCCTGTACATTTCATGCATTTTTAATGGGGTCGTCGAATGTGATTGAAATGGACAGATTCCTGTACATTTCATGCATTTTTAATGGGGTCATCGAATGTGATTGAAATGGACAGATTCCTGTACATTTCATGCATTTTTAATGGGAGTCGTCAGTATATGGAGCTTAACCCATAATTCCCGGAGGTTCCAGGCCGAATTTGGAAGCTCATAGGCGGCCTGCCATGCGTCCCCACCCGTGGAAAGCAAAAAAAAGTAAAGAAAACGGTCAATTATATGTTAAAATAGTCAAAAATGAAGTTTTTGAAAATTCTGTAAAAAGTGCCAACGGGGGAGGGGGTCAAGTCTTCGGCGCTTCGGGACGAAGCCCCGGAGACTTTTCCACTCCCCCGTTGCAATTTACAACGGAGAGGGGAAACCAGAGCTCCCCTCCTCCGTCCAAAAAATTCATTCATCTTTTCCAAGCTACCATCTGCACGAAATCGGAAACCCGGTTTTTGAGAGCACTTAGAAAAAAACGAGCTATTTTCACATGATGGGGAAATCATGGAGGAATGTATCCGCCTCAGGAGCACTTTGGATCGGATGAAATTGTTGCCAATAGGACCCCCAATCCTGGTTCTCAAAAAACTTTAAGTTTTCAAACTGGTCTCTGGAGGAAGTCATGGGGAGTTGTCAGGGGACTCTACCCGCCTCAAGGGGCACTATTTTGGGATACATTTTATCCATTTTCACCCATTTTTATGGTTCTTCCAAAAAGTTAACTTATACTTTTTCTGACTCTGGAGGAAGGTAGGGGAGTTGTCAGGGGACTCTACCCGCCTTATGGAACACTATTTTGGGATACATTTTATCCATTTTCACCCTTTTCTATGGTTCTTCCAAAAAGTTAACTTGTACTTTTTCTGACTCTGGAGGAAGGTAGGGGAGTTGTCAGGGGACTCTACCCGCCTTATGGAACACTATTTTGGGATACAATTTATCCATTTTCACCCTTTTCTATGGTTCTTCCAAAAAGTTAACTTATACTTTTTCTGACTCTGGAGGAAGGTAGGGGAGTTGTCAGGGGACTCTACCCGCCTTATGGAACACTATTTTCGGATACAATTTATCCATTTTCACCCTTTTCTATGGTTCTTCCAAAAAGTTAACTTATACTTTTTCTGACTCTGGCCAGCAGATGAAAACACCCGCCTCTCCACCCCTTCCGAGGGACGAGGGAACCGTGCGGGGGTCTGCTGGAGGCTACTGCCGGGTGCTCCGTCCTGCGCCTCACCGGGACCCTGACTCCAGCGCGGTGTGGCGGCCCTGGCCGTCCACCGTGCGCCCTCTGGGTACCTGACTCCCCTGCCTCCTCCGGGAGCAGGTGAGAGGGGTTCAATGCCTCCCCGGAGGATACTGTTCCCCCGGCAACCCGCCAGCAGATGAAAACACCCGCCTCTCCACCCCTTCCGAGGGACGAGGGAACCGTGCGGGGGTCTGCTGGAGGCTACTGCCGGGTGCTCCGTCCTGCGCCTCACCGGGACCCTGACTCCAGCGCGGTGTGGCGGCCTCGCCCTGGCCGTCCACCCTCTGGGTACCTGACTCCCCTGCCTCCTCCGGGAGCAGGTGAGAGGGGTTCAATGCCTCCCCGGAGGATACTGTTCCCCCGGCAACCCGCCAGCAGATGAAAACACCCGCCTCTCCACCCCTTCCGAGGGACGAGGGAACCGTGCGGGGGTCTGCTGGAGGCTACTGCCGGGTGCTCCGTCCTGCGCCTCACCGGGACCCTGACTCCAGCGCGGTGTGGCGGCCTCGCCCTGGCCGTCCACCCTCTGGGTACCTGACTCCCCTGCCTCCTCCGGGAGCAGGTGAGAGGGGTTCAATGCCTCCCCGGAGGATACTGTTCCCCCGGCAACCCGCCAGCAGATGAAAACACCCGCCTCTCCACCCCTTCCGAGGGACGAGGGAACCGTGCGGGGGTCTGCTGGAGGCTACTGCCGGGTGCTCCGTCCTGCGCCTCACCGGGACCCTGACTCCAGCGCGGTGTGGCGGCCTCGCCCTGGCCGCCCACCCTCTGGGTACCTGACTCCCCTGCCTCCTCCGGGAGCAGGTGAGAGGGGTTCAATGCCTACCCGGAGGATACTGTTCCCCCGGCAACCCGCCAGCAGATGAAAACACCCGCCTCTCCACCCCTTCCGAGGGACGAGGGAACCGTGCGGGGGTCTGCTGGAGGCTACTGCCGGGTGCTCCGTCCTGCGCCTCACCGGGACCCTGACTCCAGCGCGGTGTGGCGGCCTCGCCCTGGCCGTCCACCCTCTGGGTACCTGACTCCCCTGCCTCCTCCGGGAGCAGGTGAGAGGGGTTCAATGCCTCCCCTGGGGGACGGAACGCCCGGAGGGTACTGCTATCCCCACGTTGTCGTACCCGAAACTGTCGGGTATCCTTTGGGAGAACCAGACTCTGGAGGAATGTGAGGGGAGATTACAGGGATCTCTGCCCGCCTAACGAGTGCCTAAATGGGACACCGCACCATGATGCAAATGAAAACAAACACCGATTTGAAAATAAGCTGAGTGCATCTTTCGTGAGTCTTTTCACGCTTCCTTCTTTTTTACCCACGATTCTGGTGACATTTCCCGGTACCGAAATGCTCAAGAATACAGGTCGGATGGCGGTCCGTTGTCCGATCTGTAATAGTTCCTACCTCGCCCTGAGCAAGCACCTGCAGAGGCGCCATGGTGTGCGTAACTTGGTTGAAAGAAAAATTCTGCTGTTGTTGGCCAACGGACGGACCAACATTAGGCTCCATCCCTGTACCATTCTGGGATGCGAATACCGCGGCACAAGGCTGGATCGCCACTTGGCCAGAGACCATGTTGAGCTGGCCCGGGAGGAACTACATGTGGTTCAAAATAAACTGAAAATGACAGTGGCCAAGAAGGAGCTTTATGAACTCCGAATGACAAACCCCACCATAGAAATGATTACCGCTTGGGCTGTTGACACGATGGCAGACGACGATATACTGTCACAACCTCCACCCTTGTCCCCGGTGAATGAATGTGACAACCCGGACTGCAAAGAATGGAGGCTGGAGGCAAACGCAGTGAGGGCTCAGCGGGACATATATGCTGCTGAGGTGAAATCCCTGCGCTGCAAGTTGCAGCAGAGGATAAAGCACAAGCGACAGAGGATGGATCAGCGGGCCGGGGACATGCCCGCGTTCGATGGGGAGGAACGAGAGCGGGTCATTCTGAAGAAACGACCCCGAACAGAGTCGACACCAACGAGGCTGTCCAAGTCGAAACGTCCCTCCTGCAGCAAGTCTCCCATTCCCGCCTGCAGCGAGTCCCCCACTGGCTCTCACACACATTCATCCAGCTCCTCAGAGCCTGCATCCATGCATACCGAGGCCTCGTCAACCTCCCCTCCCATCCATTCCCCCTGGTTCCGGGGCAGGGGCCGGGGAAATATAATGCGGGACATCACATTCCCACGGGTCATGGGTAAGTGTGTTGGCTATGTGACACATGCAGTTTCTGTAACACACGATGTGTTGTCATTAACGTGAAGTCAAGCCTTCAGGTCACGACCTCCGACTTCTACATCAAGAATATATCACACTTTCTCAAGTACATGGCCGACACACCGTGCAAGGGGAGCAGGCTCAGCCAAACCGACATGATTTTAATCAAACGGGAAGTAGTTGCAATATTGAAGTCCCTGAAGAGACAAGTACTTGTTCACCAGATGCAAGTGAAGCGTGACAAGATGGAAGGTCTGCCGAGCCACAACGACCTAATGACATGCTTGACTTCGACCACCACTCGCATCCCTCAGCTCCTGGATGTGATGGCCAGCAATCCGACTACCGCAACCCGGACCCTGCTCTATGGCTATATGACTCTTCATTGGAGCTGCATTTACGGCCATCGTCCGGGGGTCTACTCCAACATGACCAACGCCGAGGTCCGAAAGGCGGATACAACTGGCACTGCCTTCGGCTACCTGGTTCATGTGAGTGCTATTAATCAATGCATTTATTCTGGCAGTTATATGCATGATTTACATTGTATTGACACTCTCTAACTCTGTCATAACAGGTAAGCAACCACAAGACGGCCAACGCGTTCGGGGAAGCGCAGCTGTACCTCACCGTAGAAGAATTTGGATGGATGAAGAGGTGGCTGGAAATCAAGGGTACGCTGACCTGCACCCAGAGCCGTTACTTTCTATACACAGAGGGGAAGAACCCGTTCAGGAAGCTTGCCTACTCCCTGAGGTTGGCCTGGGCTGATGTGGGGCTCCACGGTCCCATTAACTTCACCGACCTCCGCACAGTCCACGCCGATAATGCGAAGAGGTTTCAAGACAAAGGCAACCGCCAAAGAGTTAGTGATTTCATGTGTCACAACACTGCAACTGCGGACAAATTTTACGCGAATAATCCTTCTTTGAAGGAGGCTGCGGACATTCGGTTACTCTTCACAGAGTCACTGCAAGCAGCGGCGGCGGCATCGACAGCAGTAGCAGCGGGAAATGAAGACACTTTTGCGGGTATTGACATCGACAGTGACATCTCTGGAGAGGAGCACAGCCCGGCTCCCTACCAAGACTCCCTACCAAGACATGTCAACGCTTGGCGAGCGACGAGGGACCAGTCACTGGCCGAACACAGCCCCTCAGACATGGGTGAAGAGAGGGTGCCATACTCTGCCCCAACTTCACCCACTTTTGCCAGTGATCAACTTGTAAATATGCAGTGTGTTGTTGTAATCAGTCCCCTTGTAAATACTTTATATCCTGTGTGAATGTATTTATTACTGTCAATATTACTGTAAATAAAGTTTGTTAAAATTACTAAGTCTTCTGTTTTTAAAGCCCACTATGGGTTTTTTTCCTTTAAGATCTCCAGGGGCACGATATCCTGGTTCTGGTGGTAGCATGGAGGTGTTTAGTCCGAGTGAGGAGTGCTCAAGTGTGGGATGATTTGTAAGGTAGAAGAGGGTAAAAAAAGTTAAAGTGTGAACCTCCAGCAGGGCAGGTGGTGCTGTCAAGAAGGCCGACTATGGGTGCCGATGGGCGGACGGTAAAGCACCGCAAAGTAGACCCCCTTTAAGTGTTGCCAGGGGCACGAGAAAAATCCTCCACTGAAGGGTGGGTGGTGCTGCTGTCAAGAAGGCCGACTATGGGTGCCGATGGGCGGACGGTAAAGCACCGCAAAGTAGACCCCCTTTAAGTGTTGCCAGGGGCACGAGAAAAATCCTCCACTGAAGGGTGGGTGGTGCTGCTGTCAAGAAGGCCGACTATGGGTGCCGATGGGCGGACGGTAAAGCACCGCAAAGTAGACCCCCTTTAAGTGTTGCCAGGGGCACGAGAAAAAATCCTCCATGGAGGTTGGGTGCTGCTGCTGTCAAGAAGGCCGACTATGGGTGCCGATGGGCGGACGGTAAAGCACCGCAAAGTTGACCTCCTTTAAGTGTTGCCAGGGGCACGAGAAAAATCCTCCATGGAGGTTGGGTGCTGCTGCTGTCAAGAAGGCCGACTATGGGTGCCGATGGGCGGACGGTAAAGCACCGCAAAGTTGACCTCCTTTAAGTGTTGCCAGGGGCACGAGAAAAATCCTCCATGGAGGTTGGGTGCTGCTGCTGTCAAGAAGGCCGACTATGGGTGCCGATGGGCGGACGGTAAAGCACCGCAAAGTAGACCTCCTTTAAGTGTTGCCAGGGGCACGAGAAAAATCCTCCATGGAGGTTGGGTGCTGCTGCTGTCAAGAAGGCCGACTATGGGTGCCGATGGGCGGACGGTAAAGCACCGCAAAGTAGACCTCCTTTAAGTGTTGCCAGGGGCACGAGAAAAATCCTCCATGGAGGTTGGGTGCTGCTGCTGTCAAGAAGGCCGACTATGGGTGCCGATGGGCGGACGGTAAAGCACCGCAAAGTAGACCTCCTTTAAGTGTTGCCAGGGGCACGAGAAAAATCCTCCATGGAGGTTGGGTGCTGCTGCTGTCAAGAAGGCCGACTATGGGTGCCGATGGGCGGACGGTAAAGCACCGCAAAGTAGACCCCCTTTAAGTGTTGCCAGGGGCACGAGAAAAATCCTCCATGGAGGTTGGGTGCTGCTGCTGTCAAGAAGGCCGACTATGGGTGCTGATGGGCGGACGATAGAGCACCGCAAAGTAGACCCCCCTTTAAGATTCCCAGGGGCACGAGATTCTTGAGGGTGTGATCATCTTGGTTTAGTCCGTGGGGGAGTGCTTAAGTTTGGGGGCCCGGGGACCCAAGGTGTGCGAGGTTCTGGAAGTACGCATGTCAGGGAGAGATCCTGGAGCTCCTTAGTCCGTGTTTTGGGGGTCTTGGAGCGGCCACAGAGAGGTGCTTTTCCCCGGGGTATTTCATGGAAGTCAAATGTGGATGAAATGGACAGAGTCCTGTACATTTCATGCATTTCTAATGGGGTCGTCGAATGTGATTGAAATGGACAGATTCCTGTACATTTCAATCACTTTTAATGGGAGTCATCAGGTGTGGATGAAATGGCCATATCTTCCTTAAATTCACATCAAACTTACCCAGCTTTCACACACTAATTCATGGGTAATGAAGCCATGTGTACCCAGTATTTAAAGTAATCTTACCCAGCTTTCAGACACTTATTCCTGGGTAACAAAGTCACCCTGCTCGGGTCGTCAAATGTGAATGAAATGTACAGATTCCTGTACATTTCAATCACTTTTGATGGGAGTCGTGAGGTGTGTTTGAAAGGGCGATATGTCCCTTAAATTCACAGCAAACTTACCCATCTTTCACACACTAATTGCTGGGTAATACAGCCATGTGTACCCTGTGTTTAAAGTAATCTTCCCCGACTTTCAGACACTTATTCCTGGGTAACAAAGTCACCCTGCTCGGGTCGTCAAATGTGAATGAAATGGACAGATTCCTGTACATTTCAATCACTTTTAATGGGAGTCGTGAGGTGTGGATGAAATGGCCTGTTTAATCCGATTTAGAGCACTCTTTTCCCCGCATAAACTAGTCACCGTTAAACACTTATTTTGTTGATGTCTATATAACCGACTTCCCGCTATGCATTGCGGTCGGGTATATGGACCCTGACACTAGGCAGACCGCGGCCGGTAGTAAATGTCCAACCATTGTACCCTCTGGTCCCTAGGGTATATGGATGATTCTCGAAAAACGGCTAAGTGCCAACGGGGGAGGGTGAAAGTCCTGTATACCCTGAGTAATCTTCCCCGACTTTCAGACACTTATTCCTGGGTAACAAAGTCACCCTGCTCGGGTCGTCAAATGTGGATGAAATGTACAGATTCCTGTACATTTCAATCACTTTTGATGGGAGTCGTGAGGTGTGGATGAAATGGCCATATCTTCCTTAAATTCACATCAAACTTACCCAGCTTTCACACACTAATTCATGGGTAATACAGCCATGTGCACCCTGTATTTAAAGTAAACTTACCCAGCTTTCAGACACTAAATCCGGGGTAATAAAGCCGTGTACATCTCCCTGTTTGAAAGGGCCATATGTCCCTTAAATTCACAGCAAACTTACCCATCTTTCACACACTAATTGCTGGGTAATGCAGCCATGTGTACCCTGTGTTTAAAGTAATCTTCCCCGACTTTCAGACACTTATTCCTGGGTAACAAAGTCACCCTGCTCGGGTCGTCAAATGTGGATGAAATGTACAGATTCCTGTACATTTCAATCACTTTTGATGGGAGTCGTGAGGTGTGGATGAAATGGCCTGTTTAATCCGATTTAGAGCACTCTTTTCCCCGCATAAACTAGTCACCGTTAAACACTTATTTTGTTGATGTCTATATAACCGACTTCCCGCTATGCATTGCGGTCGGTTATATGGACCCTGGCACTAGGCAGACCGCGGCCGGTAGTAAATGTCCAACCATTGTACCCTCTGGTCCCTAGAGTATGTAAGCAACATGGGCGCCAACGTGAGCGCCCACGTGACCAAAATATTTGACGGCGCTGATTGGCTGAAATTATGTTTCGGCGGCACAGTTTACTATTGAGACTTTTGCAACGTGCTGGTTGCTGCTGTTTCGCACGGGGGCTCTGCCCGGTAATGATAAACTAATGCCATGGGCAAGGCCAGGCAGGAAACAGGTGACTTATCAGTAACTTTAGACATCGTAACACAATTTTAAACGAGATTTTATTGTAGATTATACATTTTGTGATGCCAATTGTATGATATTTACCTTGTTCATTAAAAATTAAAATATAAAATATATATTTTTTTTAAATATATTTTTTTTAAATATATATTTTTTTATTTAATATATATATATATTTTTTTTTTATCTGGCAAGAGGTGGGGCGGCACCCCTAGCGCCCCTATGGGCCGGCCGCCACTGGATCTCACGTCTCGATTTATACACACTATGAGTCTGGCAGTACGTCCATTCGCTTCGTTTTCATCTGTAGATGTGAATTGATGTGTCGTTTGTACATTTTACTGGTGGAAAACAAAGCTAAATGTCTCGTTACTCTATTGACGAATCTATAAAGCACACTTATTCTCCATAAGCTCTCAGCGCCACTTGTGGGGCATTGAGATAAGCACTGGTTCGGTAGGTAGGTCCGGGTTCGAAACCCACCCGAAACTTTTAGTTTTATTATATAATATAACATGTATTATTCAACAATAATATATATGTTATAGATATTATAATATATATATTGTGGTGCACTTTTTTTTTTTATTCAAATATTGCTATATCTGCAATCAAAGTCAGTCTGTGTGTGTGTCTGTGTCTCTCCTGTCTGTCTGTCTGTCTGTCTGTCTGTCTGTCTGTCTCTCTCTGTCTCTCCCCCTCTCCCCAGCCTGCTTGCGAGGGCGAGGGGCAGTTTACACACACACAGCTGCTACATGGAGCAACACACACACACACACACACACACACACACCCACACACAGGGAGGAGATGGCAGAGATAACGGTAGCCTGGTTCCCTCCCAGTACTGGGTACTAGTTAATTCCACTATCCCCACTATATTTAAAAATAAGTCATATATAAAAAAATAATTTAATAAAGTCTGAGTTAACTTTTTTTGA
This sequence comes from Chaenocephalus aceratus, assembly GCA_023974075.1. Classification (NCBI taxonomy): domain Eukaryota; kingdom Metazoa; phylum Chordata; class Actinopteri; order Perciformes; family Channichthyidae; genus Chaenocephalus; species Chaenocephalus aceratus. The sequence goes on from JAMFTG010000560.1 coordinate 50,040, forward strand.
GATCCATAGAAAAGGGGTGAAAATGGAAAAAAGTATCCGAAAATAGTGTCCCGTAAGGCGGGTAGAGTCCCTAACAACTCCCCTTACATTCCTCCAGAGTCAGAAAAAGTCTAAGTTAACTTTTGGCAGAACCATAGAAAAGGGGTGAAAATGGAAAAGATGTATCCGAAAATAGTGCCTCATAATGCGGGTAGAGTCCCCTGACAACTCCACTTTCCTCACATTCCTCCACAGACCAGTTCAAAAACTTAAAGTTTTTGAAGAACCATACTGGGGGGTCTCTAGGCAACACATGTACCGGGGCCAGAGTGCACATGGAGCGGGGAGACATTCCTCCATGAAGTGAGGCAGCCGTTTTTCTTCTGAGTCCTTTCAAAAACCGACTTCCGGTTTCCGATTTCGTGCAGACAGTAGTCTTTTACACCATCAAAATGGACAAACGATGCATCAAATGACATCTACAGACCAAGACGAAGCTAACCGAAGTACTCACAGACTTCTAGCGTGTGAAAAACGTGTGCAAAGTATCCGCAAACGGACCAGTGGCTGTGATGCTAGCTTTGCTGCTAGCGGTTAGCATTTTCAATGGAAAAATACATTGAAATGGCTGCCGTTAGCTTAGCGACTAGCGGTTAGCATAATATTAGTATTTCACACATTCACTGTTTACCCTGACATAAATTATAATGTAACCCATTATCCCCCTCTTAATTCAACACAATTGTTTTATATTTAATGATTCCATAATAACTAAACCAACTAACTTAAAAGTATCCCTCTCTCAATTCAACTAATTTTAAATAATTTTCGCATTTCCATTAAAAGGTCTCAGGCGGGTATCATACCCGGGTCCCCCAGAGCAAAGACCAACGCCTATCTCAGTACGACACAGGGCCACTTAGAGATTATAGGGGAAAAAGTCTACTATATATGGATATATTTATCAGTATGTATATCAACGGGACATTTTCATATCTTTTCCGCCATCAAAATGTATAAACGACACATCAAATCACATCTACAGACCAAGACGAAGCGAATGGAAGTAATCCCTGCGTGTGAAAAACGTGTATTTTATATTTAATAGTTACAAAATGAATAAACCTATTACCCTAAAATACTATAACACTAACTATACAATAATCAACTTCAAATATGGAGAGTCTGAGAAGACAACTTTCCACATATAATATCTCTTGACTAAATATAAAAAATGTTGCATGCATGCCATAGCATGGATTCGAACTCGCAATCATCCGCACCAATGAGCAACGCTTATATCACTGCAACTGCACTGCTTAGAATCTGACAGCCTTGGTGGTGGGGGAGGGGAATACAATGAAATGGCTCTTTGTACTGTGTACACGGTCGCAGGGTCCCCACATTTTGCAAGCGGGTTCCACACAAGTGCAACACCACACTCTCAAAGGCTCGGAGCGCCAAGCACATTTTTTGAATTTTTTTCAATTTGCTCATTCTTCTCCAGCAAAACCCTGACTCTACGAGTAAATCAGGATTTTGTGAGAAAGTTTGCCATTTGATTGAAAAAAAGTTCTGGGTGTTCTAGGGTTCCCATACTTCAGATCCCTGATCTGGGCCCTGTGAAAAAATTATCTATTTATATCTCTTTTAGGATTTCATGTTTTTTTAATTAAAAATATCTTATACGAGCGAATGGTAGCAGCTGGATCCCTGAAATTCTACACCAGTGTACTACATATAGCGGGGAACATTTGCTGTGAATATCAATTACGTCACTCAAATGCTTGATTTTATATCAATATTATTCCAATGAAAAGCTAATTTGTCTAAAAGTGCTACTAATTCGTATCTTTTGATAACAACCTCTGATCGGTTCGGGCTCAGTGGTTAGCCCACATTTGAACGTATCCCGCATCCAATGGTACCCTCCGTGAGTCTCTAGGACATCAGGGGGCGGAGCTAGGGCAGTCAGACGTCAATGGCAGTAATGCATGATGGCATTTGATTGGAAAAAAAGTTCTGGGTGGGCTAGGGTTCCCATATTTCATATTCCCGATCGGGGCCCTATTTAGAGGCCCCCTGTGAAAAAATTATCTCTTTATCCCTTTTCAAAGTACTTTAAACACTCACGGAGCACTGTGGCTTCTCAAAAGGCCTTAACGGAAGGTTTTGTTACATTTTAAACCGTCACCTTTGACATTTAGTCGCACCAGAGGCATCCATCTGCATCTGCTCTCCGAGACGGTTAAAATGAAATCAAGCTCAAAGCGGTCGGACCTTCCTTTGTGCTGTAAAGGGCACCGTACGGCATGGAAACGTGACCTTTGACCTTTGGAGCTTTGTTACATTTCAAGCTGTAACCTTTGACATTAGGAGCAGCAGACGCATCAATCTGCATGTAATTTTTGAGCCGGTTCTAATGAGAGCAAGCTCAAAGCGGTCGGACCTTCCTTTGCGCCGTCGAGGGTACTGTCGGCATTGCGAATGTGACCTCTGACCTCGGGTTTTGACCTTGTCCGAGGTCGCAGGGTCCCCAAATTTTGCAAGCGGGGTTCCACACAAGTGCAACAACACACTCTCAAAGTTTCGGACCGCCAACCAAATTTTTTTCAATTTTTTTCATTTTCTTCCCCTCTGCCAACACAAGCCTGTCAGATGTTAAGCTCCAAACAGCATTTTGTGAGAAAGTTTGACATTTATTGAAAAAAAGGTTCTGGGTGGGTTACAGTTTACATACTTCAGATTCCTGATCTGGCTCTATTTAGAGGCCCCCTGTGACAAAATTATCTCTTTAGCCCTTTTCAAAGTACTTTAAAACACTCATGCAGCACTGCGGCTTCTCAAAAGGCCTTAACGGAAGGTTTTGTTACATTTCAAGCCGTAACCTTTGACATTAGGAGCAGCAAAGGCATCAATCTGCAGGTACTTTTCGAGCCGGTTCTAATGAGAGCAAACTCAAAGCGGTCGGACCTTCCTTTGCGCCGTCGAGGGTACTGTCGGCATTGCGAATGTGACCTCTGACCTCGGTTTTGACCTTGTCGAAGGTCGCAGGGTCCCCACATTTTGCAAGCGGGTTCCACACACGTTAACGAACACACTCTCAAGGTTTCGGAGCGCCAACCACATTCTTTAAATTGTTTTCATGTTCTAACCCATCTCCACCACAAGCCTGTCAGACCCTTAGCTTATGAGAGGATGTTGTGAGAAAGTTTGACATTTAATTGAATAAACATTTCTGGGTGGGTAAGGGTTCCCATATTTGATCATATACTGATCTGGGCCCTATTTAGAAGACCCTGAATAAAAAATTAGGACCCCATATTAGGTTGACGGACACCCCCCCCCCCATAAGTACAAGTACACCAGTAAGTGAATACGCGTGTTACTGTGTAATATGTGGAAAGTGGGACCCCATATTGGGTTGACGGACACCCCGCGACATGACAAATATTTGGTAAGTGGGACCCCATATTGGGTTGATGGACACCCCCCCCCCCCCCCATAAGTACAAGTACACAGTAAGTGAATACATGTGTTACTGTGTAATATGTGGTAAGTGGGACCTCATATTGGGTTGACGGACACCCCCCATAAGTACAAGTACACAGCAAGTGAATACTCGTGTTACTGTGTAATATGTGGAAAGTGGAACCCCATATTGGGTTGACGGACACCCCCCCATAAGTACAAGTACACAGTAAGTGAATACATGTGTTACTGTGTAATATGTGGAAAGTGGGACCCCATATTGGGTTGACGGACACCCCCCCATAAGTACAAGTACACAGTAAGTGAATACTCATGTTACTGTGTAATATGTGGAAAGTGGGACCCCATATTGGGTTGATGGACACCCCCCCATGCAGTATAAGTACACACTAATGAGAAGAGCGCCATCTATTGTCCAATGCATGCATAGATACTCATATGCTGTTCGTGTACTATTTAGACTGCCAAGTGACGGTAAACGGCCAAGTCCATCCCATGGCCCTAATATATTGCCCACGGCTGTTATATTCCAATGGGACAAATGTCCATGCGGGCACTAGAGTGCTTTCCACATGAAGACATACAAACATAAACAATAGAACAACAAAAAGGACATCATACAGCACAATTACAGGGATTACAATTTACATATCTAACCACATGTACAGATACCAACAGCATCTGATTGTGTAGCATCCAACCGAGCTTTAAAAACATGTAGTGGTACTAGCTTGGTAATTTTCCATTCTTTCCACCTCTAAAAACTTTCTTCCCTAAGACAGTCCTAGCACTTGGCACATTTAATAAAAAAACAGCATTCGATCTCAGGCAATAAGTACTTTCAATTCGCAGAGAGATCAGGGAGCAGATATAAGATGGTAGTTTATCCAACATGGCTTTGTAAATGAAAAAGTACCAGTGACTGAGCCTCCGTACAGTAAGTGATGGCAAAACCGCCTTGGTATACAGGGTACAGTGATGCGTAAGTGCTTTACAATTTGTCACAAATCTCAGTGCGCTGTGATACGCAGCATCTAAGTTGCTCAGGTAATAGGCAGGTGCATTCATATAGACTAGATCACCAGAGTCCAGCACAGGTCAAAAGGTCACAGAGCCTTTTCCTGGCCTCAATGCAGAAACAGGACTTATTTCTGTAAAAGAAACCTAGCCTAACCCTCAGCTTTTTAAGCAGGTTATTTACATGAAATTAAAAGTGAGACAATCATCAAGCCAGATACCAAGGTATTTGTAACAGGCAACAACTTCAAGTTGTATTCCTTGCGTAGTTACAATATCCAAAGAAGTCTCTGGTATATTTTTAGCTTTAGAAAAGAGCATTACCTTGGTTTTCTCAACATTTAAAAGAAACTTTAGTTCAGAGAGCTGAGTCTGAATAATGTTAAAAACTGCCTGTAATTTAACACCAGCCTCGTTAATTGAGGGACCTGCACAGAACATCATGGTATCATCCGCATAAAAATGTAAGGTTGAATAATAGTGGACCTAAAACAGAACCTTGAGGAACACCATTAGTAATGTTTAACCACTCAGAAGACAGCCCATCAAAGTGAACACATGGGGACCTTTCAGAGAGGTAGTTCACAAACCACCCACTGCATGGCTGGACATGCCTATACTGAGTAGCCTCTGCTTAAGATGAGATGATCGACGGTATCAAACGCTTTGGACAGGTCAAAAAATAGAGCTGCACAACTCTGCTTATTATCTAAAAAACTCACCACATCATTCACCACTTTCATTGTGGCAGTGATGGTGCTGTGCTGCTTTCTGAAGCCTGACTGATGTTTAGACAGGATGTCATTGTTACATAAAAACTCCTTTACCTGTTCACTCACTAGGCGTTCAAGAGCCTTAGCCAGAACTGACCACTTAGAGATGGGCCTATAGTTATTTAATAAGGTGGCCTCCCCTCCTTTCAGTAAAGGCAGGACATTCGCTGACTTCCACAATTTAGGAATTGTGTTAGTGCTGAGGGAGAGGTTAAAAGAGTAGTGAGAGGAGGAGCAATAAAATCTGCAGCTATCTTTAAAAAGAAAGGTTCTACGTTGTCCGGGCCGGTCGGTTTCTTAGGATCTAGCTTGGTTAAAGCTTCATGAACAACATCAACAGTAAAAGGAGTAAAACTGAAAGGGTTTTCCAGACCACATTGTTCAGAGTCACAGACTGTGGTGTTCACAGAAGCAGAGTTAGAAACAGACTCAAACAGAGAGCCACAGGACACAAAATGCTTAATAAAGCAATTCAGCATAGTGGCCCTGTCCGATATAGAGCCAGATGCTGTGGTAAGGCACGGAGGTAGCTCATTACGGATACCAATCAATCAATGTTTATTTATATAGCGCAATATCACAAATGTTACTTTTGTCTCAGTGGACTTCACAGTTTGTACAGAATATCAGTATGACAATACGACACCCTCTGTCCTGAGACCCTCACATCGTACAAGGAAAAAATTCCGGAGAAAACCCACAGATACCACCGGTGGATATCGATTTTATGTCTTTCCAGAATTTCTAGGGTTGTTAGGTTGTTTGTGGAAACTGACAGATAATACTTAGATTTAGCACTTTTGACATGTGAAGTGAAGCTATTCCTTAGCTGCCTAAACGCAGCCACTCTACCTCTGAGCCTGATTGCCTAGCCTTTGCCCAGGCCTTGTTTCTCTCATGAAGGAGACTGGACAGCTCAGCAGAGAACCAAGGAGTGTCTCGTCCCTTCACTCTGAATGTACCCAGGGGTGCATGTCTATCAATGATCTCCATAAAACCAAGATAAAAATAAGTCCATGAAGTTTCTACATCAGCACACAGATCCATTTTTCCCCAATCAAACCCAAACAGATCATGAACAAAACCCTGCTCCACAAAATGTTTAGTGTCTCCCTTTATGATAATACGAGGTTTACCCTTTTGGACTTTTGTGTCCCTAATTGTGGCTACAGCACAGTGGTCACTCACATCTGTAGCAAATACTCCCACAGATGAGTATTTGTGGGGCATAATATTCAATGCAAAGCAAATAAAAGACAAGAGAACATATATACTGTATATCATATATCAAGCATCATCAGTATTTCTGTTTAACCTGTGTAGCCCGGAGCCTGTTTTTCAGGTCTCAGGCTCGAAAATGACATTCCCAGAACAAATGACCATATCTTCACTTCTAAAAGGGGAAAATGAATAATCTTCTTTCTCAAAGCAATGATAAATCTGTGAGTTGGCTGTAGAAAAGTCAGAATCAATATAGAATGTGGTAACACTTTATATTAAGGTACACAAATTGACCATGAAATAGTTGTTAATTAACATGCATATTAGCAGTATATTGGTTCTTTATAAAACTCTTATTAATGCCTTATTCTACATGTCCATATTCTCCCAGTACTAGGCCATTAGTTGAGAGTTAACCCTATAATTAGTGCTTATTTATTGCAAGTAAGGAAGTTGGACATGAGTTTTGGTCTTAATATGCTCTGCTCAATATGGGCCTAATAAGACAGTAGTACCACAATAATAGTAATTCTCCCATAATAACACTTAACAAATATGATCTATTGTGTCAGGGTTGAGCGAAGCAGGCAGGACCCAAATGCAGATTCAAACAGAAAAATACCTTTATTTCAAGGCTAAGGTAACTGTTAAAGAATATTTTAAGGAGATCTCTTTGTGTTCTGAGGTTTTCAGCTTTTCTGGTAGACTGTTACCAATCACAAAGCATTTAGTTGAGTCGCATGTGCCCTGTCTGTAACTTGAGGAGGACAAAGGTCAAGAGGTCCTCTGTCTTCCTGTGGGGGAAGTTTGGACCATGCGAGTTGGTAATAGCGGGCTCTTAGGTCCCTCCTTTTCTGATGTATAGATCTGTGTTCCTGTCTTCCTTTGTCCAGAGTTGATTTGGTTGCTGCACATGCAAGTGTGAATATACCTTCTGAACTCTCCGGCCGTATTTCTCTCTCAATAAATATCAGTGTGTTGACTAAAGACGCTCCAGTTTCCATCCTTTCTCGAACCTTGGCTCTGCATTGCTGCACAGAAGTTTTCATCGCAAATTGGCGTTGTCGGCAGGATACCAAAAGATCTTCAGAGACTGGTAAGTGTAATTTCAAATCTATATTTGGACATTGCCTTACCAGAATCTGTGATTGACGGTATCATAAAAATTACCTGTGAAACTGAGCGGCTGCATTTTTTTTGGTTTCTCTACTCTTTACATTTGGGGGTTTAATCATAACCTGAAGAATCGGTGTCTAGGGGATTTTGTCCTGGCCGATTTTCCCTGTTTTTTCCGATTTTCCCTATTTGGGGGTAATAATAACCTAGGAATATCGATTTTGACTGATTTCCTCTGTGTGTGTTTCCTGGAATTAAATTACCAGACAACTACACACAGCAAATATTTGGAGAGACCTTAAAGAGAGCATCAGTAAAGTGGACTTCTGCATTAGGAGCAATGTGATATATTTGTATTGAAACAATCGCCGAATTCTGGAGGTCTCAGTGGTCAACTGGTTGAATCAACGGCACGCATCGCCTCGAATCTGCCTGCTGCTGCTGCAGAAAGGGTGTGTGTGATTTCTCCCCCCCTGCGGGGAGCCGCAGGCAGAGAGGAAGAAGCACAGAGTGCCACATATTCTTTTCCTCATGCATGTCGATTTGGAACTAAACAAAACGGTCATTAATGGGAAGGGTGGTACGCGAGAATGTGACATAGCGCTGTGTTTCATAACTGATGAGTTGTTGAATTTGGCTGTTGTTGGAAGACAGGGTACTGGATAAATAAAAAGTCTATGCTCTCCGGATCGGGGGGGGGGAAAGCACCACTAAATTAGCATAGTGGTTGTTGATTTGAGAATAAATTAGTTATTGCTCTTAAACAGATTCCGTTCTTAGCACTTGTACAAGTATATATGAGTAAGAAGGCACTCATATTAAACAGATATTTCCCTACCCCCTCTGAGACCTCTCTATTCGGATTAAATTAAGTTGGAGGAGTTTTCTGTCACGCAGGTGTTTGTTACGAGTTCATGTTTGTCTGTCTGAATTGCAGTGTTTGTTTTATTGTACTAACCGTTAAACATGGGTAATACTGTCTCCACAAATGATTCAGTTGGTAAGAGGAAAACGAATTCACGCAGCAAGACACTTCCAAAAAATCCTATTACAGACAGCCACTACACATGTTTTCCCCTAATATGCCGTCTGGAATTGTCGGAAGAAGCTTGGATTTGTCTAAAGATATGCCGTTGACCTCGTTACTTTGTGAACACTCACAACAGAATAATCAGAAAGGGAAGATTCAATTTGATTGGCCTTTAACTGGTACTTTTGACATGGGCGTCTTGTGGCAGGCATTTAAACTGCTTGAAAATGACCCGAAGTCCTCCTGGGATGTAGGATACATGAAGGAATGTGTTAAAGCTTGGATGGCTATTGCAGAAAAAAGAGGTTATGATGAGCGTAAAAATGAAAAGTCAGTTGGCACCGAGCGAGGCTCCATTGAGCTCAAGGCTTTAATTGATAGAGTTTCTAAATGTGCGGCAAGTTGTCATTTGCTTAGCCTAGAGGCTGCTTTTGATGTTAAATCAGAGAACATGTCCAGAATTAAGGAAAGACACGGAAAGGACGTTGCAGCCATTGCTAAATCAGTTATGTACGATTGGCTGAAAAGACAAGGAAAGGCTCCCAGCCCCTCTCAGCTAATTTGCATCTTAACAGACGCCGGCCTGCTGGAGGAAAAGCAGGCTGTAGCTCTCTGTACAAAAATAATTCCCACGACAGAACTCTCAAATCCTGTTGCGGGAAACTCCAATGATGATCTGTTAATGACAGCTGCAGCTATCATGAATGAAAATGGGTTGAGATATCAGTCAGGACATTATAGAGAACCATCAATCAATCAATTAATCAATGTTTATTTATATAGCCCAATATCACAAATGTTACATTTGTCTCAGTGGTCTTCACAGTGTGTACAGAATATCAGTATGACAATACGACACCCTCTGTCCTTAGACCCTCACATCGTACAAGGAAACACTTCCGAAGAAAACTCAGTTTAAAGGGAAAAATGGGAGAAACCTCAGGGAGAGCAACAGAGGAGGGATCCGTCTCCCAGGACGGACAGACGTGCAATAGATGCCGTGTGTAAATTGAAAAGATAATACACTTGCAACATAGGTAGTCCAGATGTTTGGAAATGCATGTGTGTATAATAGTAAGATGAATCCACGAGGATATCCATCCAGGACCGATGATCCAGGACCACAGCCACGACTCAAGATCCAGCGCTCGCGATCCAGGACACAGGACCGCAGGATCATCCATGACTCCGGATCCCAGCGTATATAGACACCAAAAAGAAAGAGATGTGGGGAAGCTGGGTTAATGGGAACATGAGAGTACACAGGTACAGACAGAGAGAAGGAAGAAGTAAGATGTCCCCGTCAAACTAAGCCTATATCAGCAAAACTAGGGTCTGAATCTAATCAGCCCTAACTATAAGCTTTATCAAAAAGGAAGGTCTTAAGCGCACTCTTAAAAACGGATAGGGTGTCTGCCGCCCGAACACAAACTGGAAGCTGATTCCACAAATGTGGAGCTTGATAAGAAAATGCTCTGGCTCCCATTGTACTTTTAGAGATTCTAGGAACAACCAACAACTCTGCATTCTAGGTGGACAGTAGGGTATAATGAGTTCTTTAAGGTAAGATGGTGCCTGCCCATTAAGGGCTTTGTAGGCGAGAAGAATAATTTTAAATTATATCCTGTGTTCTATAGGGAGCCAGTGTAAGGCAGCCGGAACAGGAGTAATGTGGTCCCTCTTCCTAACTCTGGTTAGTACACGAGCTGCAGCATTTTGAATCAGCTGAAGCCACTTGACTGACTTCTTGGTACACCCTGATAATAAGGAGTTACAATAATCCAGCCTAGAAGTAACAAATGCATGGACTAGTTTCTCTGCATCGCTTTGAGGCAAGATATGCCTGATTTTTGCAATGTTACGTAGATGGAAGTAGGCGGTCCTTGAAATTGATTTTATGTGGGCGTTAAAGGATAAATCCTGATCAAATATAACGCCATGATTCCTTACAGTCTCACTGGAGGCCAAATTAATGCCATCCATAGTTAGTATATCTTTAGATAATTTGTTTCGTAGATTATTCGGGCCAAGTACAATAACTTCAGTTTTGGTCGTGTTTAACATCAAAAAGTTTAAGGTCATCCACGTTTTTAAGTCCTTAAGGCAGTCTTGAATTTTATTTAGATGATTCATTTCATCAGGCTTGATTGATAAATATAGTTGAGTATCATCCACATAACAATGAAAGTTTACAGAATGATTCCTTATAATATTGCCTAACGGAAGCATATATAATGTGAACAAAATAGGTCCGAGCACTGAGCCCTGTGGCACTCCATGGCTAACTTTGGTTTGCGTGGAAGATTCATCGTTAACACGTACAAACTGAGAGCGTTCAGATAGATAGGACCTAAACCAGCCTAAAGCAGTTCCCTGTATGCCAACTAAGTGCTCTAGTCTTTGCAATAGGATGTCATGGTCGATAGTATCAAATGCAGCACTGAGATCGAGCAAAACAAGAATAGAGACAAGTCCCTTGTCTGAGGCTATTAGAATGTCATGTGTGACTTTAACCAGAGCTGTCTCTGTGCTATGATGTGTTCTAAAGCCAGACTGAACATCTTCAAATAAATCATTGTTTTTTAAGTAATCACACAACTGTTTTGCGACCGCTTTCTCAAGAATCTTTGAGAGGAACGGAAGATTAGAAATAGGTCTATAGTTGGCTAAAACCTCTGGATCGAGGTTGTGCTTTTTAAGAAGCGGTTTTATCACTGCTACTTTGAATGATTGTGGAACATAGCCTGATAATAAAGACATATTCATAATATTTAATAAAGAAGTGCTAATTAATGGAAAAACTTCCTTCAACAGCTTAGTTGGAATTGGGTCTAACATGCACGTTGATGGTTTAGAAGAGAGAATCATTGAATGTAATTGTTCAAGGTTTATGGCTGAAAAGCATTCTAGTTTACTATCTAGTGTAATATTAGAACTTACGTTTCCGGGAGCTGTTGATAACACTATACTGGTCAAAGGCAAGAGGTCATTAATTTTGTTTCTAAGAGTAACAATTTTATCGTTAAAAAAGCACATAAAATCATTACTACTGAGTGCTATGGGAATAGAAGGCTCAGTCGAGCTGTGGCTCTCTGTCAGCCTGGCTACAGTGCTGAAAAGAAATCTTGCATTATTCTTATTCTCATCTATTAATGAAGAGTAGTAGGCTGCTCTCGCTTTACGCAGTGCTTTCTTATATTCATTGAGAGTAATATGCCAAATTAAACGAGATTCTTCAAGTTTAGTGGAACGCCATATCCTTTCATAACCAGATATTAAGCAGCAGGAACAGAGTGCAGCGGACAGTGAAGACAGCAGCCCGTTACAAACCCCCTCTCATCGTCCTCCTCCACTCCGTTTACACAATTCAGGGACGCCGTACGGCAGCAGTTTTTAGAAAGTCTGTCCCGCATAGAATTATCACGAGACTGCAAACATCTCAGAATATTAATTCTGCTGAAACTGTGACCGCCCCGAAAATTCTAATTGGAGAGGTTCCAGTTTATAAGCCTTGGACACCCGCTGAGGTCATGGATGTCACTAATCACGCTCCCAGTCCCACTAAAAGCCCAGATGAGTATCTGTCGTGGTTGACTAATGTCTGCTCAGTTTATAACTTTTTGGTTCATGATGTTAAACAGCTGATAATCCTAACATACAAGGCAGATTGGCCCACGTGCAGGGACGAGTTTAAATTCTCTGACTGTACGCCTGCAGGTGACTGGCCTCTGACACAGACGCGTGACATGTGGATTCAAACCGTCGCTGCTTTGGCTATTAAAACATGCGCTAAGACTCACACAGATTTTTCCAAAATCAAAATATTCCAAAAAGTTGATGCCAGTGTGTGAGAGCACTTATTTATTTAACAATATTTAGAAACATTGGAAGAGAAAGATCACAGTTTGACATTTAGAACATTACAGTATGATTCCAGATATTACCAGAAGAAGAAAAGAAGGCAATTGGTTTCAGATGTTTACCATTATAAACACAAGACGCCATTTTGTGAATCCAAACAGAAATGTTACATGTGTCTTTAAGAGAAGAGACCAAGTTAATCAGACTCTCAGACCTGCAGAGGAACCAGAGACACTGAGGAGAGACTCTCAGACCTGCAGAGGAACCAGAGACGCTGAGGAGAGACTCTCAGACCTGCAGAGGAACCAGAGACGCTGAGGAGAGACTCTCAGACCTGCAGAGGAACCAGAGACGCTGAGGAGAGACTCTCAGACCTGCAGAGGAACCAGAGACACCAGACTCTCAGACCTGCAGAGGAACCAGAGACGCTGAGGAGAGACTCTCAGACCTGCAGAGGAACCAGAGACGCTGAGGAGAGACTCTCAGACCTGCAGAGGAACCAGAGACGCTGAGGAGAGACTCTCAGACCTGCAGAGGAACCAGAGACGCTGAGGAGAGACTCTCAGACCTGCAGAGGAACCAGAGACGCTGAGGAACCATCAGACCAGAATCCAAACCCAGCGTAGAGAGGTTCAGTGAATGTGGTTCTGATGGTGTGGATGTGGATCAGTGTGTCAGAGGAGACTCTGTAGAAGGAGAGAGAGCCAGCGGGATGATCCAGATACACTGCTACTCTACCAGAGAGGGAGGGGGGGGGGGGGGAGACGAGGGGAGTGTTATGCTGTTATTGTGCCAGACACAGTAACGCGTATCAGAGCAGAACAGACTCCAGGACTGATCATTCTTTCCAAACCCACAGTCCTCTCTCTCTCCTCTCCTGCTGATTCCTCTGTAAGTCACTGATATATGAACCCCTCCTTTCCACTCGACCTCCCAGTAACAGCGACCAGTCAGAGCTTCTCTGCACATCAGCTGTTCGTAGAAGTCAAACCTCTCTGGATGATCAGGATATGTCTGCTCCCCTCTCACACGTGTCACCGTCCTGTTGTCTTCAGACAGTTGGAGTCCTCTGTGAGCTGTGTTTGAGTCCAGCTCCAGTTCACAGGCGTCTGAGGGAGAGAACAGCTGCAGGTTATCATCTGTTCATTTATTAACTACTTTACTGACTGACAGGAAACCATTCAGACTGACGTCTCATATTCACTGAGAATGATGTCTAACAAGCTGATCTGCATCAGCAGGTGATCCATCAATGATCTCAGACCTAATGCTTATTATTGTAAAATAAGAGAGAGAGAGAGAGAGAGGAGGGGTGAGAGAGAGGGATGGAGGAGGAGAGAGAGGGAGGAGGAGAGAGAGAGAGGGAGGAGGAGGAGAGAGAGAAAGGATGAGAGAGAGAGGGGGGGTGAGAGAGAGGGAGGGAGGAGGAGAGAGAGAGAGAGGATGAGAGAGAGAGGGGGGGTGAGAGAGAGGGAGGATGAGAGAGAGAGGGAGGGAGGAGGAGAGAGAGCCCAGCTAGCGGGGAATGTTCTCACAACGTTGGCTAACAGTACCTACAGGTTCAAATAATGTTTTAAAGAAACGTTTTAATCTGATAGCATTTTTTCGCTCGGGGCTAATTCAGAGGCTCAGTGTTAGTCTTGTGTTTTTTTGTTGCTAAAAATGGTTCATATCATCAGTTTGCTGAGTTTCTTCCCGTTACATGGATGTGAAACATTCATAGTTTATTAAATATTAAGAAGCCCTCAGACGCTGTTTCCTGCAGATGATGCGTTTCCCCCCGGTACCGGGTGGATGGGATTCAACAGGTTAAACTCTCAGGTCCACTGAGTGACCCAGTCAGCTGTACACATGACATCCTGCGTACGGGTGGGCCCCAGACAGTGGAGACACATTCACCATGGCCTTGAACTCACCTGATCTGATGAATGACATGTCACTGTTTGACCAAAATCAATATGGTCCTACCAAAGATGGTGTAAACATGGCCATTGATTATATCAACATGATATTTCACAAGGCAGCTATTAAAGCTGACCTTATCAAACAAAAGCAGAAGCCTGTTAAAAGGCAAAATGATGACACATGGTTTGACCAGGAATGCAAGACCATCAGAAAAGACCTGAGAAAAATAGCAAATGAAAAACATCGGCAACCAAACAAGCCTTACGCATTAGATACGATGACGTTTTAAACAAATATAAATGTACAATAAGGAACAAAAAACTAAATGAAACCCACATGAAACTTGAGGATATTGAGAAAGCCATTGATCAAAATCAATTCTGGGATCTGTGGAACAACTTCAACACAAAACAACCACAAGCATTACCCATCCAAAACGGTGACATCTGGAGAGAACATTTTGAAAGCTTGTACAAAGACATACCAATACATCTAATGAATTCAGATCAATGTATTACAAAAGAGAAACTCCAAACATTAGAAGAAACTATTAAAGACAACCAAAAGCCCCTTGATTTCTGACTTGGGAAGAATTGACCACACAGTCACAATCTCTCACATTCAAAACGAAATGCTCAGATGCAGCACCCCAGAGATGCAGGGTACAGTGTTCAAGCTGTTCAATATCGTATTGCAGTCAGGATGTTTTCATCTGGTGCAAAGGGCTCATTTCCCCCATTCATAAGAGTGGAGACAATCAGACCCTAAGAACTACCGTGGCGTCTGTGTCAGCAGCTGTCTGGGAATCAGACCCTAAGAACTACCGTGGCATCTGTGTCAGCAGCTGTCTGGGAATCAGACCCTAAGAACTACCGTGGCGTCTGTGTCAGCAGCTGTCTGGGAATCAGACCCTAAGAACTACCGTGGCGTCCGTGTCAGCAGCTGTCTGGGAATCAGACCCTAAGAACTACCGTGGCATCTGTGTCAGCAGCTGTCTGGGAATCAGACCCTAAGAACTACCGTGGCGTCTGTGTCAGCAGCTGTCTGGGGAAATTATTCTGTAGCATTCTAAATAAAAGAATACAAGATTTCCTTAACCAACAATCCATCTTAAGTAAAAATCAAATTGGCTTCCTTCCAAAACACCGCACCACCGACCATGTGTATACCCTTCACACTTTAGTTAACAAACATGTACACCAAACACAACATGGTAAGATATTCACTTGTTTCATTGATTTCAAGAAAGCTTTCGACTCTTTTTGGCACGAAGGGCTCTATTATAGACTTCTACATTGTGGTATAGGGGGCACAATTGCTGCTCCTGGCCTCTCCCTCCTAGATAGAGAGGTGAAGTGTCTGCTTTATGCCGATGACCTTGTTCTGCTGTCTCCTACTGAACAAGGACTCCAACAGCAGCTGGACACAGTAGACCAGTACTGTAAGAACTGGGCCCTGGCAGTCAATATGAAGAAAACTAATGTCATGGTGTTCCAGAAACGCCCCAGATGTCAGGAGAACAAATACCATTTTACCATAAATAATCCTATCATGGAACTTAGTATGAGTTACACCTACCTCGGTTTAACCATAACAGTATCGGGAAGTTTCAACATGGCAGTGAATGCACTCAGAGAAAGAGCCAGAAGAGCTCTAAATGAATTAAGAGAACATTTTATAATGTCCAGATTCCAGTTAAAATCTATAACAGTGAAAAGAAGAAGTGAGCTTTCTGTAATGAAATGTATCTGTTGGTTCTGTGTTCACTGTGTTGTGTTGTGGATCTCATGTGCAGTGTAACCTGAGCAGCTCTGAGGAATCAAACTGAAAACACACTCACACTTCCTCACACCAGGTTTCAACCACTGCAGTCCACCATGGTCCATCCTGCAGGAAGACACACAGTCAGGATCAACTTCACACACCTTCACTCAAATCCACCATTAAACAGGAAGCTGTCTGTCTGTCTGTCTGTCTGTCCGTCCGTCCGTCCGTCCGTCCGTCCGTCCGTCCGTCTGTCTGTCTGTCTGTCCGTCCGTCCGTCCGTCCGTCCGTCTGTCTGTCTGCCTGCCTGCCTGTCCGTCCGTCTGTCTGTCTGCCTGTCCGTCTCTCTGACTGTCCGTCTCTCTGACTGTCCGTCCGTCCGTCCGTCTGCCTGCCTGCCTGTCCGTCCGTCCGTCCGTCTGTCTGTCTGCCTGTCCGTCTCTCTGACTGTCCGTCCGTCCGTCCGTCTGCCTGCCTGCCTGTCCGTCCGTCCGTCCGTCCGTCTGTCTGCCTGTCTGCCTGTCTGTCTGTCTGTCTGTCTGTCTGTCTGTCTGTCTGTCTGTCTGTCTGTCTGTCTGTCTGTCTGTCTGTCTGTCTGTGTGTCTGTGTGTCCATGCCTGAGTGTCTCCAGTCTCCAGAGTGGATCCTCCAGTCCAGCAGACAGCAGCTTCTCCCCTGAGTCTCCTGGATGATTGTAGCTCAGGTCCAGCTCTCTCAGATGGGAGGAGGGGTTGGAGCTCAGAGCTGAAGCCAGAGAAACACAGCCTTCCTCTGTGACCTGACAGCCTGACAGACTGAACACACACGCACGCACACACACACACACACACACACACACACACACACACACACACACACACACACACACACACACACACACACACACACACACACACACACACACACACACACACACACACACACACACACACACACACACACACACACACACACACACACACACACACACACACACACACACACACACACACACACACAATAAATACAGTTAGAGAGTAAACATTGAGGTTTGTGTGATAGTTAATGAAAGGAAAGTTGGAGGTTTCTGTGTTTCTTCTCTCGAAGTCTCAACTCCCCTGGCCAGGCAGCGCTGAGACGGCTGTGGTAAACTCAAAGAATTGAGAAACCAGACTTGAGATTTCCACAGAAGAGATACCAACTCACAGTAAGCAAAACGTACTTGGGAATTAAATGACTTTTGGTTAAAGAAAAAAAATGCAGAGAGGTGGATTTAGGATTTACACAGCTATGGTTGAAATCTGTTTTTTATTGTCGTTTGATGGTTGTTTGTTTTGTTTGTTGGTCTTGTTTTATGTTGATAAATGTTTATACTGGAGAAATCACATGTATCTGCCTCGTAGTCTGCCTGAGAAGCTTAAGGTTTGACTGAGGGAATATTGATTTGCTTTGCTAGCCGATCCGATATACATGTTTTTGCTGGAGCAATCACTGTATCTGACCTCGTAGTCTTGAGTTCTGCCTGAGAAGACCCTAATGGCCTCTCTTACGGCCCCTACACCCGGCGGCGTGCGTTGAAGCTTGCCAGCGGGTATGTCTGTCGCTCGACCAACAACCAATCACATGAATCTCCCGTCCCAGACACACAAGCAGCGGTTTGATTGGCTAGAGCTTGTACTGGCATATGATTCGATTGGCTGACGCTTCCGTCGAAGCTTCAAAAGTAGAACATTGCGCTACGCTTTGCTCCCACAATGCAGTTCGGCTGAGGGGATATGATTTGCTTTGCTAGCCAAGTGCACAAAAACAGGGTGGAGGGGTCTGCCCATGCCCGTTCGGGTCCGTTCGGTAATTAAGAGATTAATAACCCGATCTGAGTTGAGGGAGTTAAAAAGCAGGGCTCAACGCTAACTTTTAAAAGTGGTTGCCAGGCAACCAGGCATCAGCTTTTGGTTGCCAAAACTGAAAATACGGTTGCCATTTTTAGTCACCTTATATTTTAAATAAATAAGATACTATACAGTTATACATCAACTTAATAATGAAATGCTTTACAATAAGTAATTAACACACTTATTTGAAACTTAAGCGGTAGTAAACTTCTCCACCCTCAATTGCTGGTATACTAAATACCAGTAGTGCAGCTGTTGTCATGTTCTTCACAGATCCCTCGCACATGAATTGAGCAAGTCACTAGTTTCTTCATCATCCGTTGTCTCCCTTTCAAATTTGGGTTTTATTGACCTTTGTGCTGACCCCCACCCATTGGCCCTTCAGCATTGAAGTCTTGACCTTTGTGCTGACCCCCACCATAGACCCATTGGCCCTTCAGCATTGAAGTCTTGACCTTGGTGCTGACCCCCACCATAGATCCATTGGCCCTTCAGCATTGAAGCCTTGATTGGCCAGACTAATACATTTCTAATGTTAAATAAATGAAAATCATTCACAGTAAGAATTAGATATTAATTATTAATGCTGTAAATTACCTTTAATATGTGTAACTATATTTAAAATGTGTTACCTTTTTATAGAAGTGATTATATTTGTATGCCAATATTTTCCTATGGTAAAGTTTTGTTTTGCACTTTTATTTTGGTAGTAATAAGATCGGGACTCTTATTTTGAAGGAACTTTTACCGGAAGTGAATGCACAACGAAGCAGAATGTACTTAATATATATTTCGCCTCTCAAGACTTTACACATTTCCTCTCTGCTTTTCGTTCGGGTTCACCTTGAGCTTTATCAGTTGAATCACTTTGAACATTCGTTTGAGATGTTGACGGGTTGGCCGAACTTTTTACCGCACAGTCAAACAACTTAATTTGCTTCGCCATTTTTTGTAAAAGAAACACACCGCGCACGCGTTGTAGGGAAATGTTTGTATGTATTCATGTTAGCAAACTATGAATAAGCTTAAAATGGGAAATGATTTGTGTAAAAACTGTGACCTGGATTTGGGGCCTGTTGACATGTGGTATTGAGAACAAAGGAAGATGGGGGAAGGTGAGGGTTTGACTTGCATTCAACTCAGATCTAGAAGATAATGAAGCTGAGCTACTGTGATTGGGGAGACTTAAGATGTGAGGTGTTGGTGATATTTGGGCAGCCAATCACGGAGGTCTGGAAGGGAGGATCAGATAACTCCTCCCATTGTTAGCAATGTATAAACACAGGAACCACGCTGTGTTCAGTCTCTTTCCTCTGGCTGGCTCACGTGAGTATCAGGTAAATATGGGATCCCAAAGATAACTGTATTGAATTTGTAATGTATTGATTGTATTGCATTGTCATATTACCATTAAAGTAGATTATTGTTTAACGGTTACTTGGTAGCTCTGGATTCCTTCCTGTATGATAACCAGCTTGTTAGGGACGCGCGGAGATTTGAAAAGCGGACCAGTTATCCCCCAAAATCTCCATCAAATGGTGACCCGACGTGCCTGATAACAAAGCTGTGGAAGAATCCGGACGACCGGAATGGGTCGGGAACAAATGCTTTCAAACATCTCAGACAATCAGCAGGGCCCTGCACAATAAGACAAAAGGTAGGCAGACGACTGCTAAGAAAATCAACTGTCTGTAATTGGATATGCTAAAACTTTAGGATTGTCTGTAAGCGTTTCACAGTGTTTTTAAAGTTTAAATGGAATATACAATGCATATTTTACTATGTTAGGAAAGTTATATACAAAACGTGAACGTTGATCGCCAGGTAGACAGAAAGTCCTGCGTAACGTAAATAGAGCAGTTTGGCGTGGATCTACAGGTAGTTTATTCCTGAGTGGCGTGGAGACGGTGCAGTTTGTGGGTTGCGAGGTTTTATTCCTGCACGACAAAACCTGGAAACTCGATATTTTAGATCGGGTCGCCGTTTAAAACTGGGGTTAAATAACAGACCAAGGCTGAAAGCTAAAAGCCTGTTATATGTTAAATCGAGGGAGAGAACGCGAACCTCACCAAAATTGTGACGGAACCGGCTCTCGTTTCCCTTTGTCTGTAAACTTAATCTAAAAAGCTAAACGTGCTGGATAGACTGTACGGGGAATAATTTTCTGTGAATAATTACGAATAGATAAGGGAGAAAAGTCAGATAAAGAAATGCGAAGTCATGCTGGAAGGATACCGTGGGTTCGAGAAAGCCCCCACTTTTTCTTCACAGCTTTCCTCTAAAAAAGGAGTGAATAACATTGAAGATTAATAGATCAATGTGTCGTAGATATTTAAATAAATAAGAAACGTTGCATTGTGAATTTCGTGGTATTCGTCATTTACTGAGAATTTTACTTATATTTCAGAGCAATTAATTGCATACAGTAACGTTGAGGGGAAGTAAGAATGGGTTTTGCTGAGTATATGAAGTACATGCAGGTTAAAGTTTGATTCAAATTGAACATAATAGTGGATTATTCCACCTAGATTGGACATGGAGAGATGAGAATTTGTTGGGCATTGGATGGCGAGCTCACTGTGAGAAATATATATTGTGATGTTATTTATTTGTCACAGTTCATTTTAAAGTCAGCCACCTCATGGCTAGATCTCATCTCATAGAGTCCATTGGGTTAATGAGTAAGAGGTCCTTTTGTTCTTCAGGCCACATGTTCAGGATGAGCAGCATCCAAGTCATTTGACCCCATGAGTCATTCTGTTAGACCACAATCTTGTGTAAGACAAATCATTGTTCTTTTGTCACATTTTGAATTACATAACATTTCATTTTGCTAAATCAATTTATCTTTAAATGTTGTAGTTGGAGTTTGCTAACATTTTTAGGAACGACATGGTCCTACACTTGGGTCATATTACATTGCTGTGATCGGATTAGTGTGCTCTGCAGGTTTACTATTGTTCTGACCAAGCAGTGGGATTTGTAAGCACAGGGAGGAAAGAGAAAGAGAGACAAGAGAAGTAGATGTTTTGAAGAGTTCAGAGAGAGTAAAACTTGTATAAAGTTAACTGCTATTCTGAATAATGTCATATTGTTTTGTGAGTAAACATGAAATAAAAATATATTTACTAGATATAACAACAACATGCTTAACTAGGTTGACAGAAAACTGCTATTAACCAGTTTCAGCAGCTACTGTCCTATCTGTGTTCTAAAGAGAACATACTTTGCATTTACAATTCATATTAAGGAAGTTCACAATTGATACCATTAAAGACCGTTTTGGATTAATAGGGCGTGTCTGTCAAACACTAGTGCTCAGATAGAATAAAGTGTTGAGATGTTCTCAAGAGTGGGAGTTTTCACAACGCTTTTTAGTTTGTATTGAGACAATTAAGTGATAAGGACAGAAAACTGTTCCGTGATGATTTCTTTAGGTTTGAGCTTTAGTAATGGAGATTACATTTTGTGAGGAAACCTTTCCACCAATAATAAGTGTTCAAAGATATATATTCATTAACTGTAATCAGATTACTTGTTTTTCAATTATAGCGCTAAATACAGTTAGTTTTGTATTTTGTTACAGATCTAACCTGCTTGTAACACAACTTAGATAAACAATAGAATAAGCAAGTGGTTAAGGGTGTCACAATGCACATGTTATGTCACGTTTGTAGTTTTGTCTGTGTTGGTGTGTTTCCTGTCTTATTGTGTTAAGTGTTCACCCCCGTTTCCTGCCTGTCTGCGTTCTGTCTGTTTCCCTCCCTGATTACCCGATTGTGTTCACCTGTTGTCCTTGTGTTTCTCCTCCCCTGCCCGGCTGTTTCTCGTTGTCATGATTACCCCTCCCTGTATTTAGTCTCTGTCTGTGTTCAGTGTTGGGTCATTGTTTGTTGGTGACGGAGTTCACCGGTGAGTGTTCCGTATCTCTGCATATCTTTATAATAAAGGGTTTCTCTTAAGTTATCTGCATTTGGGTCCTGCTTCCTTCACTCGACCGTGACAGAATGACCCAACCACAAATGGACCCAGCAGATGACCCTTTTGAGGTGGAGCTGCAACAGCTTTCTATTCCTTTGGAGTGTTGCCGCGATTGGTGGAGGGAGGCGTCCAGTGTTCGGCTGAGGGAGGCCGCCCTGGTTGAGGCGCACCGGTTGGCGATGGAGAAGCCCGACTTGGTGGAATTCTTGCCTGACTGGTTGTTGGACTTCCTCTGGAGGTGTGAGTTCCAGCCTGCGGACTACAGACGTCTCGGAGTGTTCCGTCTGGAGTCAACCTCTGCTTCTTCCCCAGTTCCTGCTCCTGTTCATGAGTCTTATGCTGGAACTCGTCAGGCTTATGGAGGCCCACGGAGCATTCAGGCGGCTGCTAAGAGGAGTCGTCGCAAGGCCAGACAAGGAGCCCGGGCCCCAGCAGCCATGGTCCCAGTACAGGCGCCAGCAGCCATGGTTCCAGCCTCAGTCCTGGCCCCAGCAGCCACGGTTCCGGCCCCAGCAGCCACGGTTTCGGCCCCAGCAGCCATGGTTCCTGCCCCAGTGCAGGCTCCCGCAGCCATGTTTCCGGCTCCAGGGCCGGCCCCAGCGGCTATGGTCCAGGCTCCGGGAGCGCCCTATACGGCCGTGTTTCCGGCGTCGGAGCTGGAGCTTATAGACAGGATTCTGGCTTCAGCAGCCATGTTTCTGGCTGCTATTCCGGTCCCTGCAGTCAGGGTTTCGGCCCCGGTTCTGGGCCCAGCAGCCATGGTCCCGACCCCAGCTGCCTTGGTTCCAGACCCGGATCTGGTCCCGGCTGCCACGGTCCCATCTCGGGTTCCCTCCTCTGGTTCCCCTTCGAGTCCCCTCTCTAGTTCCCCTCTCGAGTTCTCTTCTCTAGTTACTCCTCTAGTCCCTCCTCTAGTTCCCTCTTTAGTCCCTGTTCGAGTCCCCTCTCTGTTTCCATCTCAAGTTCCCTCTCCAGTTCCCTCTCGAGTTCCCTCCTTTAGGCCCTCCTCGAGTCCCCTCTCTAGTTCCCCTCTCGAGTTCCCTTCTTTAGTTACTCCTCTAGTCCCTCCTCTAGTTTCTCCTCTAGTCCCCTCTGTAGTCCCTTCTCGAGTCCCCTCTCTGTTTCCATCTCAAGTTCCCTCTCCAGTTCCCCCTCGAGTCCCCTCTCCAGTTCCCTCCTTTAGTCCCTCCTTTAGGCCCTCCTTTAGTCCCTCCTCTAGTCCCTCCTCGAGTCCCCTCTCTAGTTCCCCTCTCGAGTTCCCTTCGTTAGTTACTCCTCTAGTCCCCTCTTTAGTCTCTGTTCGAGTCCCCTCTCTGTTCCCATCTCAAGTTCCCCCTCGAGTCCCCTCTGTAGTCCCTTCTCAACTTCCCTCTCTGTTTCCATCCCAAGTTCCCTCTCCAGTTCCCCCTCGAGTCCCCTCTCGAGTTCCCTCTCGAGTTCCCTCCTCTGGTCCCTCCTCTGGTCCCTCCTCGAGTCCCCTCTTTAGTTCCCCTCTCAAATCCCCTCTCGTGTTCCCTTCTCTAGTCCCCTCTGGAGTCCCCTCTCCAGTCTCCTCTCGAGTCCCCTCTCGGGTCTCCGCTCGAGTTCCCTCTCCATTCCCTGTTCGGGCCCCTGCGCAGGTGTCGTTGGAGGTCCCGCCGTCTACTCCCCTGCCGGGGGTCCTGCCAACCCTGTGTCCTGTGTCGTTGGAGGTCCCGCCGTCTACTCCCCTGCCGGGGGCCCTGCCAACCCGGTGTCCTGTGCCGTTGGAGGTCCCGCCGTCTACTCCCCAGCCGCGGGTCCTGCCAACCCGGTGTCCTGTGTCGTTGGAGGTCCCGCCGAATACTCTTCTGCCGGGGGTCCTGCCAACCCTTTCTCCTGTCCCGTTGGAGGTCCCGCCGTCTACTCCCCTGCCGGGGGCCCTGCCAGCTCTGTGTCCTGTGCCGTTGGAGGTCCCGCCGTCTACTCCCCTGCCGGGGGTCCTGCCAACCCTGTGTCCTGTCCCGTTGGAGGTCCCGCCGTCTACTCCCCTGCCGGGGGTCCTGCCAGCTCTGTGTCCTGTGCCGTGGGAGGTCCCGCCGTCTACTCCCCTGCCGGGG
This sequence comes from Chaenocephalus aceratus, assembly GCA_023974075.1. NCBI lineage: Eukaryota > Metazoa > Chordata > Actinopteri > Perciformes > Channichthyidae > Chaenocephalus > Chaenocephalus aceratus. The sequence goes on from JAMFTG010000560.1 coordinate 74,128, forward strand.
GTCCTGCCAGCTCTGTGTCCTGTCCCGTTGGAGGTCCCGCCGTCTACGCCCCTGCCGGGGGTCCTGCCAGCTCTGTGTCCTGTGCTGTTGGAGGTCCCGCCGTCTACTCCCCTGCCGGGGGTCCTGCCAACCCTGTGTCCTGTGTCGTTGGAGGTCCCGCCGTCTACTCCCCTGCCGGGGGCCCTGCCAACCCGGTGTCCTGTGCCGTTGGAGGTCCCGCCGTCTACTCCCCAGCCGCGGGTCCTGCCAACCCGGTGTCCTGTGTCGTTGGAGGTCCCGCCGAATACTCTTCTGCCGGGGGTCCTGCCAATCCTTTCTCCTGTGCCGTTGGAGGTCCCGCCGTCTACTCCCCTGCCGGGGGTCCTGCCAACCCTGTGTCCTGTCCCGTTGGAGGTCCCGCCGTCTACTCCCCTGCCGGGGGTCCTGCCAGCTCTGTGTCCTGTGCCGTGGGAGGTCCCGCCGTCTACTCCCCTGCCGGGGGTCCTGCCAACCCTGTGTCCTGTGCCGTTGGAGGTCCCGCAGAATACTCCCCTGCCGGGGGTCCTGCCAACCCTGTGTCCTGTGTCGTTGGAGGTCCCGCCGTCTACTCCCCTGCCGGGGGTCCTGCCAACCCTTTATCCCGTGCCGTTGGAGGTTCTACCGGGGGCCCTGCCAGCCCCATGTCCATCACCGGTCTCGCCGGGGTTCCTGCCAACTCCTGGTCCTTTTCCGTGGGGGATCTTGCCGAAGCCGGTCCGACCGGCTCCGGTTTCTGTCCGGCCGACACCGGGTCCTGCCCGATCTCCGGAACTGGCCCATCAGCGCTTTCCTGCCCGGCCTCCTGATCCTGTCTGGTCGACACCGGCTCGAGCCCGGCCCCCAGAGAGCCGCGGTCTTCGCCCTCGAGCCCGGCCCCCTGGGAGCCGCGGTCTTCGCCCTCGAGCCCGGCCCCCTGAGAGCCGCGGTCTTCGCCCTCGTGCCCGACCCCCTGAGAGCTGCGGTCTTCTCCCTTGGGCCCGACCCCCTGACTCTTCCTGCCGTTGCCTTCGCCCTCGGACCCGGGTCCCTGACTCTTCCTACCGCTGCCTTCGGTCCTCCATGGTCCCCACCTTGGACTCTGTTTTGACCCCGGGCCGTCCGCCCGAGACCCCTTCCTGGTTCTCTGCCTTGTCCCCGGGCAGTCCGCCCGTGACCCCTTCCTGGTCCTCCGCTGTGTTCCTGGGCTGTCAGCCCAAGACCCGTCCTCCGGACCCCCTCCGCCCACCCTGCTTGGGGTTTTGGACTTTTTTTGTTTTTTTTTTAGGGACGTCTGGAATCCGTCCCTTGAGGGGGGGGTTCTGTCACAATGCACATGTTATGTCACGTTTGTAGTTTTGTCTGTGTTGGTGTGTTTCCTGTCTTATTGTGTTAAGTGTTCACCCCCGTTTCCTGCCTGTCTGCGTTCTGTCTGTTTCCCTCCCTGATTACCCGATTGTGTTCACCTGTTGTCCTTGTGTTTCTCCTCCCCTGCCCGGCTGTTTCTCGTTGTCATGATTACCCCTCCCTGTATTTAGTCTTGTCTCTGTCTGTGTTCAGTGTTGGGTCATTGTTTGTTGGTGACGGAGTTCACCGGTGAGTGTTCCGTATCTCTGCATATCTTTATAATAAAGGGTTTCTCTTAAGTTATCTGCATTTGGGTCCTGCTTCCTTCACTCGACCGTGACAAAGGGGGTTTCCCTGTTTGGCTCATTTGATTTAGAACTGAAGTAAGGAAGAATAGTGTTTTATGAGAACTGTCATTCCTCATGGTTTATAAAGATAAATCATCAGTTTGTATGGACTTTGATGTAGAGATAGGATCATGGTGGAGAAGGAAGACCTTTTTTGGTTTCAAATTAAAGAAGATTTTAAAGATGAAGTTTATTTTTTTCTGACTAGAATTTTAGAAGCAGGACTTCAACTAGACAAATGAGATTTTACAATGTGGTTTTACTACTTTCAATGAAGTAAAGAATCTGGGTAGACTACTGCCATTGGTTTGTTTTAACATTCACATGTTTCAGCATTCCTGACCATATAGACACTCAGCCGTTTTATTTTGTAACCCTTTGGGGGAGAGATTTAAATTGAGTTTTTCTCCAGTTGCTGATTTATTGAGATTACAGCGGCACTGGATAGTTGTGCGCCACCTTTGGGTTGTACTCTGAATCAGTGTGTTGGTGAAGAGTTGCTCACTACAGAAACAGAAGAACTGTGCAAAGAACGCATCTCTGAGGAGGGTTTGACATTTTGCTTGTACCTCGTTGCCAAGGCAACAGTGGTGTGAAGAGGAACTGCAGTTTTGGGGGATTCCTGCTGTGCAGAGGACAACGTGTGTCTGCTGATTGTATCACATTGATCCAGAGGTTCCTTCCCCCTCAGGACATCCCAGTGCAAGAGTTTCATTGATCCTATTGGCTACAGCTGCAGAGGACAACGCATTACTGACTGTTCACATTATGACAAGATCTTGAGACAGGCTGGTCTCAGACTGTTCAGACTCTGAAGAAATTATGCGATGATTTGACAGCATAACTGTGCAAGAGTTTTCCAGAGGGTGGTGTACAACGATAGGTTTAGTGTTTGAGAAGGGAGGCTGATTGTTTAAAAGATGGTCTGGAATACTGAAAAGATTAAAGTTTAATATCCTTGTTTGGCAAACAAGAAATCTGATTATTAGGTCACAAATAATAATCTAGACATATAAACTAACTATGAGTAAAGGGATGAATGGATTTCATATCCTAAGGAGGGTTAGTTATGTTGCGAATACTTGACAGGGTATTTGCTAATGTATTTTGAAGAACAAATAACAAGGACACAAGTCCAATTTTGTTTTGTTTTTAGATTAAATTGTCCGTTACCAAAACTGTTCACCTTATGTCTAGATTTGGACTTTGATGGTAAGGGAGTATTTAGGCTTATTTTTATACATCTGACATTTTAAAATATGTTGGCTATTCACTAGATAGACATTGGTTAAGAACTTTTCTGAAGATTGAATATTTGTTCCATTTCTAAATATTGCTATTTAAAAAGTAATTTTAGAGTAAAGAAGGCTGATGCTGAAATGGGAAATAATGTGGGGCCTTCAATCACCCATTGTAATGGTGCATATTATTGACGACCAATAGGGAGGAGGGGTCACTCGACCCACCCTGCAGTGGGTTTTAAAATCTTACTTGCAGCTTCACAGGAAGTGCACGGCACCAGATTATGAGTTTAGAAGACTAGCGTCACCACCTCCTAATGGACATTCATTTAGTTAGTAATTAACTGACATTTAGAGATGTTAAAAAGTAAAAACATAACTACCATGAGGGATAATTCCTAAGTTCAGCTACAAACCATTGATGAAATTACTTCGGTTTTTAGGTCCTTGATAAAGGAAGGAGTGATTGTTACATGTTCGGACACCCAGGGTTCCACGCACGGTTAAAGACGTTAACATTGTTTTTTAGGTATACCAGAATTGAAGATACATGGGTATAGTGACCGATGAAGAGCTACACAGGTCGTAGTAGAGGTTTGACTCAAGATAATAATTGTGTGCACAGGTTTCTGAAATAGATCTATTGGACATTTTGATGTGGATTATATGTGGATGAACTGCAGTGGTGTACAATGGGGAAGTGACATTTTTTGGCTAGACACTTTTCAGGGAATGTGGGAAACAGCTGTTCCAATGAGGGGTTGGAGATATCTTGAACATTATAGTTGTAATTGTGAATTGATAAATGATGGCACTCCATATATACACATTTGTATAGACGGAGGATGCTGGCCTGTGCTGGAACATCAAAGTCTCTGCAGAGCACGACACATGGCCAAAAAGACTGAGACCAACTGACCTTTGACCCTGACCGACAGGGTAACTTGAGAAGGCACTGTCAATGACTGACTCTGAGGTGTACCTGACCAAACTTGACTTTACAACCTGACAGTGTGAGTGTGAGTGAGTGTATGTCTGCATCTGATCAGTGCAACTGCATGATTTAAAACAATGACTAATCAAGCATGTTTTTGGACTAACACATTATTTCTGGGGCTCTGTGTGAAATGAGAGGTTTCCTAACATTCCACAAAAGGGGAAACCACACATGTGACCCGTTTCTAATCTACTTGATATTTCACTCCCACAGGAGGTGGCAGTTTGCAGAATGTGAAACTCAAACTAAAACATGAAGATTCTGTTTCTTTTAGGACTGAAAGATGGAGAGAAACACTTCATTTCACTGAAGTGTTTACTGTGGAAATGATGGATGTACATTTGGAAAAATGTTTGGTATTTTCTTATAATCCATTATTACCTGAAGGTTTTCTTCCCATACAGGATTTTGGTTACACATGAGTTCATGTGTAAAAAGGGGGGAGTGTAAACTTCACAATGTACATTTTTCATTTAGGGACTGAAAGGAACCGGCTGCCCCAACTCGATTGTTCAATCTGACCATTGATTGACAGTTTTAGAATTGACCTGCTCCATATCTGGGGATAAGATACTGTTTGATGAATGTTGACATGTCTCTAATATTGATTGAGTTATAGCAGGTAACACAGATAAAGAATCAGTGGCCAAGGGGCTACTGTGAGAGATGTAAGTCCAGAATGGAATACTGAAGAAGTTGACCTGTGAGTAATGTTTCAACTAATGTTTCAACAGGTATTAAAGTAACTGAGGTTTGAAATGTAGAAAGAACATATTTACAGTTAAGCTAAAACATAGTAATGTAATGAGACACAATTTAATTTAGACAACATCATGTAACTAGCCTGGTAAAGAAGTAAAAGCCATAGACTTTATTGTTTAGGTCATTATGGGGATATACATTTCATCTACATTTATAATACAAAGACATTTGATGACAGTTTGTTGGAATTCTGTATTCATTTTTTCAGCGGGATAATATCTAAGCACTGACGGGTAGAAGCAGTATCACCAGGAAGCCATTCACTTTGTTAGTATCGTGATTTTGGTTGTTTTTGAATCCATAACATTAGTGTGTTTCTTTACCAGAAACATTAGCAGTTCAAATCATATTTAGATTTTTAATGGGATCTCAAGGATTTCATTTAAAAATAAACACAGATGCTTGTCAGAAATTCAGAGCTATTGAAATATGTTATTTAGTTTACCTAAAGATGTTGGGGTTCTTATTTAGTTGGCACAGTCCAAGTATTAAGATTCTGAAGCTGTAGAATTAATTTAGAAAACCTGTTCACAGACGTCTGTTGTTTTAAGACACCCCACCAACAGGCTCCAAGTGGCCACGCAGTGGTGGGTCAAACAGCCGAGGGCCCCAGAGCCCGGAGCGTAGGCTTGAGGGATTTGTATCAGATTTCTCCACACAGGTTGCTGACGCCAAAAGGGGGACCCGAGACGCAGGAGGCTGACGGTCATCAGGACAGAGTGGCTCAACCCCAGGCTCTCCGGCCCCGACCGAGTGACCCAGCGGATCTCTCATGCCGTCTGCATAGGAGGAAAGGGGGACAGCTCGTACCACGGGAGCCAGTGTGCGGCGGGGAAACCACCTGCTAGGACCAGGGGACGACATCAGGACGGATCTGGCTCTCGTCAAGGAGGTCGACTCGGATGCTGTCATCAGCGGACTGGAGGAGAAGGACTTCGAGGACATCCATGCAGCAGACGACTTGGAAGCGGCTGGCAGTGGGCTGAGGGACTTGTCGAGGCAGCAGAGGAGTCTACTTCTCTCTGATCAGTTCCACCCGTGAAGGGAAAGCCACATCTCCCCCTCGCTATCAGCTGTCGTTGTGGGCTATTCCTTCGGGGGGGGGGGGCGGGCAGGCGGGCTGATGATTCACCACCAGGAGACTGCTTCTTAGCACTCAGCTGCCCCCTCATGGTTCCTTCACGATTTCAAGTACTTTGGGTCTCAGTTTCTGATAGATTTATATGATATTGGGGGACAGACACAGTAGATATGTTTCGAAATGCCTTGTGTAAGTTTATCTCTTGAGAATGAGATAAAAAGGGGGATTTGTAGGGAAATGTTTGTATGTATTCATGTTAGCAAACTATGAATAAGCTTAAAATGGGAAATGATTTGTGTAAAAAATGTGAGCTGGATTTGGGGCCTGTTGACATGTGGTATTGAGAACAAAGGAAGATGGGGGAAGGTGAGGGTTTGACTTGCATTCAACTCAGATCTAGAAGAGAATGAAGCTGAGCTACTGTGATTGGGGAGACTTAAGATGTGAGGTGTTGGTGATATTTGGGCGGCCAATCACGGAGGTCTGGAAGGGAGGATCAGATAACTCCTCCCATTGTTAGCAATGTATAAACACAGGAACCACGCTGTGTTCAGTCTCTTTCCTCTGGCTGGCTCACGTGAGTATCAGGTAAATATGGGATCCCAAAGATAACTGTATTGAATTTGTACTGTATTGATTGTATTGCATTGTCATATTACCATTAAAGTAGATTATTGTTTAACGGTTACTTGGTAGCTCTGGATTCCTTCCTGTATGATAACCAGCTTGTTAGGGACGCGCAGAGATTTGAAAAGCGGACCAGTTATCCCCCAAAATCTCCATCAGCGTGCGTTGCCGCTTGGCGGTGGGCGTGTCTTGAGCTTGGGGAGTCAACGCGAGCAACCCGACCAACAACCAATCACATGAATGTCCCGCCCCGGACATACAAAGCAAAGCATTCATGCTACATCCATGCTGGCTAAATATACTGTCGATGCTTTCTAGCTGTTCATTCAAACGAAGTACACTGGATATAAAATCCCCAAACAGGCGAAAACCTACCAGTTTCACCCACTGTCTCTGCCACCTCCCCCCATGCCTGGCTCCTCCGGTTTGTATCCCTGTATGTAAAGAGGGACTGGTCATAGAGTACCGGGTGATTCCCTACCGCCCCGATAATTTTCTCCTCCATTTTTTGACATATGGGAAATAACTGCGGTCTGGCTTTCCCAACATACACACGGTTTGATTGGCTAGCGCTTATACTGTCAGATTTGCATACACGGGATTTGATTGGCTGACGCCTCTGTAGAGGCGGCAAAAGTAGAACATTGCTCTACTTTTGCAGCGAGCACCGCGAGAGAAGCTACGCTTCGCTCCCACAATGCAGTTCGGCGAATCGTGACGTCACCCCATTCAAAGTGAATGGGCAGAAGCATTGAAGCGGCAACGCACGCCGCCGTGTGTAGGGGCCGTAAAGTTGCATCGCTTTCTGGCTCCGTAATCAAACCAATGCACGTGCAACTTAACCTGTTAATCTCTGAGCCTGTTTTTCAGGTCTCAGGCTCGAAAATGACATTCCCAGAACAAATTACCATATCTTCTTCTAAAAGGGTTAAATTAATAATCTTTGTTCTCAAAGTAATGATAAACCTGTATGTTGGCTTTAGAAAAGTCAGAATCAATATAGATGTTTTTATTTTAAAGAAAATTCAGATTGAACATGGTAAAAAACTGTAAATTATAGTGTCCGTCCAAAAAATATGTTTTACTTATAGTGAAAACTAACCTTGGATGATGGGTTAGTAGACTAAAAGCTTTAGTACAAAGTACAACATATAATACCTACCCTGTATCAAGATTGATGCAAAACAAGTGATATTTGACCTTTTTAGAGAGGTTTAGCAAAAAAAAACACTTCTGAGGTGATCTGGGTGGAAATGGACTTTTTTACCATTTCTCTGGAACCCATTGGTCGATTTTGGTGATTGATATCTCTTTCTGACCGGTAGAGTAGGGCTGTACCCGAATATCCGAATATTCGTTCGTTGGAGTACTATTCGGGTTTCAATTTCGTTATTCGGATATTTGTTTTTTTATTTATTTTTTTTTATTTATTGAAAACTCCAATATCAACGTAAGAGCTTGTGCCTCTTCAGGGGGTGCTAACACTTAACCATACACTTTATTGTTTACTTTCTCCTTCTTTATATGTAGATATTACTGTTTCTCCGTTAATCTCTGTCACGTTGTTTCCATAGCAACAACAACTTCCTGTCAACAGCGCTAACTCTCCTTCAAAAATAAAAGCATGTCCATAAAAAATAGGAAGCCAAGCCAAATTACACTTAAGACATATACAACTGCAACGAAAGTAACAAACACAATGCAATATCCTTTTCAATTTCAAAGAACACAAATTGGGTTACATTATCAAATAACTATAAAACAACAATACTGTAGAATAACAAAATGAATGCCGTGAATAAACCAAAATACACTTGTTGAAGCGGTTAGCTGCTGATTATTACCCCCCCCCGAATGTTCGCTGCTGATTACTACCGAATATCCGGAGCCCGAAAAATGGTATTCGGGACAGCCCTACGGTAGAGCCAATAGAATCGAAGGGGAATTTCCACATAGACACCAACGTTAACACAAAAAGGTGGGGACTTCGCACATGCAGTTTTGCATGAGAGTGAAGCTGCCTCACGCTCTGAAATCTGGAAACGGAAAAGCAGGTTTATTGCTTATGGATTATCAGAAATCATTTCAAAGGGACACAGACACATTGGATTAACCTATGGATTAACTTCAGCAGCGTTTTTATCATTTGAATGCCATTGAAGACCACTTCAGAAAAAAACAAAGGTAGGCCATGTTGCTGGTTTCAGCTACCTAGCGCTACATGTTTTGATGTCTGTTTTTGTTAATATCTCTGTGAGTTCCTATCATACAGTGATGATGTATGGACTTATCGATTCTGTGTCGTCTCACGATGCTAGTCGATATGTTGGATGTGCAGTTAAGATAAATAATAAGGGTGTTATGAGTGAGTTTCTGTGCAGTAAGGCGTTAGCATTTTTCGCTTCTTGCTGATTCAGAGGCTGAGCGTTAGCATTGTGGGGATTTAAAAAAAAAAAAAAAGATCAGTTAGCTGAGTTTCTTTCCGTTACATGGATATAAAACATTCATAGTTTATTAAATATTAAGAAGCCCTCAGACGCTGTTTTCTGCAGATGATGCGTTTTTCTCCCCGGTACCGGGGGGGCGGTGTGGAACAGGTTAAGTATCAGGTTTCGACTGGTCAGAACAATAATTAAATATCACTCTTAATACAACAAATAATTAACATTATGGCAACCAAAGGCCAAGAAGTGGTTGAAATGTTTCTGAATGGTTGCCAATGGCAACCTGGCAACCGTTACTGTCGAGCCCTGAAAAGATAAAACTTGCCTCGCGACTCTGTGAATTCACTAAATACAAAAGTGGAGGTTTCCATGTTTTGTCAGGCCGTAGTGAGTTAGAGACTCAGTAAAGAGCTAAATGTTTTTGGTTTACCATGGGTTCTGTTGGTCAAAGAAGCTGCAGCTTGAGATGTGTCCCCCTATCTCCTGATTTTTGTCAGTGGAGATGTTGTTTATTCAAGGCTGAGAGCTCCAGCCCGGGATGTGTCTGTCTTTGTCTGTGGAAAGTAGTTTTCACTTGTTTTTCTATGTTTAGTTTTGTATTGGGAAGTTCATATCCTAACTAAGTATTAATTAGTCCTAAAGACGTCATGATCTAATGACCTTTCGAAATCTGGAACATATCCAAGTTTAGGAGACCTGACAATGTTCGTGTGTGTTTTACACGTATAAAGCACACGAGATATTTGTGCTCGTTGGAGCATTACTGTGACTGCTTGAGAGCAAAGGTAATGTTTCCTCATTATTATTGATTGTTGTACAACCATATCTGTGTTTGTGTTTTATTGATTCCTCTCGGTTTCATTATTTCCTGTTGTGAGTGCTGAATTGCCACAAAAATAGCCTTTTAGTGCCTTGTATTTAATCGTATGTGTGTGTAACGGAGGTGATCTCTGGGGCCATAGATCTCGGCCTCCGTTACGGATTGTGTAGCTTCGTTGGTGGCGAAGTGAATGTAGTTTGTGCATCTGTCTGTGTTTTGGTTTGTCTGTCTCTGTTTCCTGTTTTAGTTTGAAAAGTGTTCCCCCTCCCATTTTGTCTGTTGCTGCTGATTGTGTTCACCTTGTGTCCTGTGTTGTCTCCTCCCCCCTCACCTGTGTCTTGTTGGTTTGATTGGTCCTGTGTGTATTTAGGTTCTGTTTCCTGTTAGTCTGGGTGTGTGTGAGATCCTTGTTGCTGGTGACTGTGTGCACGGGAAACAGTCATATTGAGGCTGTGTATCTTGTACCACAAAGGGGAATAAATGCCCACACTGGGTTATATTTGAACTCTCCGTCTCTGCCTCCTTGCTTGGTCGGGCCGCTCAACGGTCAGCTTCACAGTGTGCCTTTTATCTATTCTTGTAATATTATGTTTGTTATAATGTTATGTTCATTGTGAAGCACTTTGGCAAACCCTCTGTTTTTAAAATGTGCTAAAGAAATAAAGTACTTTTCACTGACCTGAGAGTCTCCAGTTCACAGTGAGGACTCTCCAGTCCAGCAGACAGCAGCTTCACTCCTGAATCCTGCAGGTCGTTGTTACTCAGGTCCAGCTCTCTCAGACTAGAGGACTGGGAGCTGAGGACTGAGGACAGAGCTGCACAGCTTCTCTCTGACAGGTCACAGCCACTCAGTCTGAGGAGGAATCAGTAACACAGAAAAAACGTATTACAACTAGTGGTGCACGATAATTATCGTCCCGATATTAGGAATTATGACGTCATCCCGATAAACCCGATAAAATTATTAATAGCCCCGATAATATACAATTTAGTTTTTGGGTAAAAAAAAGAAATAAAGAAGTCCTGCGGTGTGGGTGGATTGGGATGAGGGGCGCTTGTTTTTCACTGGGCTCCTCACGTTTTGCCAGTACTGTGGTATTAGTGGTTTAGAAAGAGGGGAGTTCTTCACAGAGCCAGCGCTCCCTAACTCGTGCCTGGCTGTGACGTAAATGGTGTGCGGCCGTGAAGCCAGGACAGTAAACAAACATGTCGTCGGTAGTATGGGACTATTTCAAAGTTTCAGCGTTAGATAGTTCGCTTGCTATTTGTATTAACAGATGCAGAAGTTCCACGAGGGGGGGAGAAGGCAACGAGCTATAATACTTCCAACCTAATCAGTCGCCTGAAACATCGCCATGGCTACGATGGTGTGTTAAAAGCGTACGAAGACGCCTGCGCTGCTAAACTAGCGGCGAATCCAAAGCCAGCTGCAAAGGCACCGGGGCTTTTACCTATCGACGAGGCTTTTGAAAAAGGAGAAGTTTGCCAGAGACGCTCATGTCCTTTGCTCACTACTAGTCTGTTTTTACCACCAGGTGTGCAAAAACTACAGGTACATTTAATATATGTATATTATATTACTTATCGGGTATCGGTATCGGTCTTGAGAAGCAGGAAGTTATCTGTATCGGTTTCAAAAAACCGATATCGTGCATCCCTAATTAGGGTCTGAGACCTAGGTCGGCGAAGACCCTATTGAAATTGGAAAAAATCGGTCGCGCGGCGACCGATAAACCTGCCGGAAACATGGAAAACGAATGCAAATCGCATAATTGATATCGTAACAATCATCTTAGTCGCTCGCGAAGCGAGCGATAACCATGCAAAACCCACTCAAAACAGGGTAAAAAAGGGGCAAAAGCCCATTAAAGGTGTCCCAGTGGGTAGGCCGGACGGCTCTCTTAGTGGTCTCATCCACCTCAATGTTAAATCGAACAGGATTGAAACTGGACGGATTATTTTTTGTTATTATTATTATTTGACTTTTTGAAACGCACTTTTGACCCCCGCAACATATGTGAAAATTCACCAAATGTTGCAGTCGCGTCAAAAGTGTGGCAACTTGAAGTACGTCATTGGTCCCGGAATTTTGCGTCAAAAATGGTGTAAGCCACGCCCACTTCCGTTTTTGACGTTAACTCCCCCTACTTTAATTTTCACGTAAACGAACGAAACTCGCCACGCATATCTAGGGTGCGGAGACGAACCAAAAAGCCTCTTGGAGGGGTAAAAAATAACGTACAGGAAGTCGGCCATTTTGAACTTAGTGTCGAAAAAAACGCGATTTATCGCGTTTTTTGGCCTATTTCGGCGTACCTACGAAATCTATCTCCTCCTAGGGACTTTTATCGTACGCCTCGAAATTCGTCGGGTAGCTTCGCGAGACATGGGCAAGCTTAAGTTATCACAGGGATGTTTTTCTTTCGCACGGCGTAGCCGTTATTTTCCGCCAAAGTTCGCGTTCCTACGATTTTTGGCGGTCCCTCGCCATGGAACACCATGATGTCATAACTCAAACTGACATTCTCAGAACGCCACCAAACTTCACATGATGGTTCACACCACAGCCCTGAACAGCTCTAGGTCAAATCTGATGTTACTTAATTTGGCGTTACCAAGGCAACGGATCCTTCGCCATAAACAACGGTGTCGCTGTAAATCCAATGGACATGGTCCCATCGTCCCCCAATCTTCACTTTTATATCACTGGTCCATGCCTCAACAGCTCCAAGTGAAATCTGAAATCTCAACGTATCCCTCGCCAAAAAATCCGATGTTGTTGTAAGTCAATGGAAAATCGTCCAAACAGCACCAGACTTTAGACTATCATCAATGGTCCGGCCCTCAACAGCTCTACGTGAAATCTAAAATCTCAACGTATGCCGTTTCCATGGCAACGCATCCCCCGCCAAGAAATACGATGTTGTTGTAATTCAATGGAAAAGGTTCCAAACGGAACCAGACTTCAGACTATCATTAATGGTCCAGCCCTCAACAGCTCTACGTGAAATTTGAAATCTCAACGTATGCCGTTTCCATGGAAACGCATCCCTCGCCAAAAAATCCGATGTTGTTGTAAGTCAATGGCAAATCGTCCAAACAGCACCAGACTTCATATGATGGCTAATGGTCCGGCCCTCAACAGCTCTATGTCAATTATGGGATGTCATCATTTGGCGTTGCCATGGTAACGCATCCCTCGCCGTCAAACATCATGTTGTCGTAATTCAATGGAAAATCATCCAAACACCACCAGACTTCAGACTATCATCAATGGTCCGGCCCTCAACAGCTCTACGTGAAATCTGAAATCTCACCATTTGTCGTTTCCATGGCAACGCCTCCCTCGCCAGGAAACACGGTGTTTTCCTAATGCAATGGAAAATCATCAAAACACCACCAGACTTCAGACTATCATCAATGGTCCGGCCCTCAACAGCTCTACGAGAAATCGGAAATCTCAATGTATGCCGTTGCCATGGTAACGCACGCATCCCTCGCCAACAAATACCATGCTGTTGTAATTCAATGGAAAAGGTTCCAAACGGAACCAGACTTCAGACTATCATTAATGGTCCGGCCCTCAACAGCCCTACGTGAAATTTGAAATTTCAACGTATGCCGTTTCCATGGAAACGCATCCCTCGCCAAAAAATCCAATGTTGTTGTAAGTCAATGGCAAATCGTCCAAACAGCACCAGACTTCATATGATGGCTAATGGTCCGGCCCTCAACAGCTCTATGTCAATTATGGGATGTCATCATTTGGCGTTGCCATGGTAACGCATCCCTCGCCGTCAAACATCATGTTGTCGTAATTCAATGGAAAATCATCCAAACACCACCAGACTTCAGACTATCATCAATGGTCCGGCCCTCAACAGCTCTACGTGAAATCTGAAATCTCACCATTTGTCGTTTCCATGGCAACGCCTCCCTCGCCAGGAAACACGGTGTTTTCCTAATGCAATGGAAAATCATCAAAACACCACCAGACTTCAGACTATCATCAATGGTCCGGCCCTCAACAGCTCTACGAGAAATCGGAAATCTCAATGTATGCCGTTGCCATGGTAACGCACGCATCCCTCGCCAACAAATACCATGCTGTTGTAATTCAATGGAAAAGGTTCCAAACGGAACCAGACTTCAGACTATCATTAATGGTCCGGCCCTCAACAGCCCTACGTGAAATTTGAAATTTCAACGTATGCCGTTTCCATGGAAACGCATCCCTCGCCAAAAAATCCAATGTTGTTGTAAGTCAATGGCAAATCGTCCAAACAGCACCAGACTTCATATGATGGCTAATGGTCCGGCCCTCAACAGCTCTATGTCAATTATGGGATGTCATCATTTGGCGTTGCCATGGTAACTCCTAAATATATTGTCCGATCGGACGAGTCCTCGAGACACCTAGACACACGTCGACGTGCGGACAACAGCCTGCGGAACGTCGAAGACCCGCTCAACGCTGCTTGCAGCTTTAATTACAACTGTTATTTGTTGCTGAATAAATAATAAATACATTCAATCTGGATAGTTATGTGTTCACGTACAGAGCTTTGCTGGAGGCTTTGACCACTGGCAGCAGCCTCAGAAGAGCCTCCTCTGAAGCAGAGTATTTCTTCAGGTCAAACACGTCCAGATCTTCTCCTGATGACAGTAAGATGAAGACCAGAGCTGACCACTGAGCAGGAGACAGTTTATCTGTGGAGAGACTTCCTGAACTCAGGTACTGTTGGATCTCCTTCACTAGAGAACGATCATTCAGTTCATTCAGACAGTGGAACAGGTTGATGCTTCTCTCTGCAGACAGATCCTCTTCAATCTTCTTCTTGATGTACTGGACTGTTTCCTCTTCAGTCCCTGAGTCACTTCCTGTCTGCGTCAGCAGGCCTCGTAGGAGTTCCTGATTGGTCTGCAGTGAAAGACCCAGGAGGAAGCGCAGGAACAAGTCCAGGTGTCCGTTTGAACTCTGTAAGGCCTGGTCCACAGCACTCTGGTAGAGATGTGTTAGTTCAGGTTTGACCTCATACAGCTGGGAGGTTGCTGGTTCTTCTGACAGCAGGTTGACTCCAGAGGTGATGAAGGTCAGATGGACATGAAGAGCAGCCAGAAACTCCTGAACGCTCAGATGGACGAAGCAGAACACCTTGTCCTGGTACAGTCCTCTCTCCTCTCTGAAGACCTGTGTGAACACTCCTGAGTACACTGAGGCTGCTCTGATATCGATGCCACACTCTGTCAGGTCGGACTCATAGAAGATCAGGTTGCCTTTCTGCAGCTGCTCAAAAGCCAGTTTCCCCAGAGACTCCATCATCTTCCTGCTCTCTGGACTCCAGTGTGGATCCGTCTCAGCTCCTCCATCATACTTGACGTTCTTCACTTTGGACTGAACCACCAGGAAGTGGATGTACATCTCAGTCAGGGTCTTGGGCAGCTCTCCTCCCTCTCTGGTTTTCAACACCTCCTCCAGAACTGAAGCAGAGATCCAGCAGAAGACTGGGATGTGGCACATGATGTGGAGGCTTCGTGAGGTCTTGATGTGGGAGATGATGGTGCCGGCCTGCTTCTGATCTCTGAATCTCTTCCTGAAGTAAACCTCCTTCTGTGGGTCGGTGAACCCTCGGACCTCTGTCACCATGTGCACACACTCAGGAGGGATCTGATTGGCTGCTGCAGGGCGTGTGGTTATCCAGAGGCGAGCAGAGGGAAGCAGCTTCCCCCTGATGAGGTTTGTCAGCAGCACATCCACTGAGGTGGACTCTGTGACATCAGTCAGGACCTCAGTGTTGAGGAAGTCCAGAGGAAGTCGACACTCATCCAGACCGTCAAAGATGAACACGACCGGGAACCGATCGAACCTGCAGATTCCTGCGTCTCTGGTTTCAGGGAAGAAGAGATGAACGAGTTCCACCAAGCTGTACTTGTTCTCTCTCACCACGTTCAGCTCTCTGAAGGTGAATGGAAATATGAACTGGATGTCCTGGTGGGCTTTGCCTTCAGCCCAGTCCAGAGTGAACTTCTGTGTTAAGACTGTCTTCCCAATGCCAGCCACGCCCTTTGTCAGCACTGCTCTGATTGGTGCATCTCTTCCAGGTGAGGCTTTAAAGAGGTCTTCTTGTCTGATGGTTGTTTCTGGTCTGTCTGGTTTCCTGGATGCTGTTTCAATCTGTCTGACCTCATGTTCCTTGTTGACCTCTGCAGACCCCCCCTCTGTGATGTAGAGCTCTGTGTAGATCTGGTTCAGCAGGGTTTGGTTTCCTGCTTTAGCGATGCCCTCAAACACACACTGGAACCTCTCCTTCAGGGTGGACTTGAGTTTACTGCACCCTGCAGCAGGAGATCCTGAGGGAACAAACAACAAGTGGAATCAGTGAGTGGGTCCTGCAGAAACACTCTGAACATGTAGGTGTGGCTACAGTTTGAATCAGCTCCTCAGAGGACATGTGACGCAGACGTGTGCAGCACATTAACAGCAGAGTGTGAACTCCTCCATGTTCCTCCATCTCCTCTCCGTCACGTTCAACGTGTTGAACCCTCTTACTGCGGTGCAGACGCTCAGCCAGCTCCTCCTGCTCCATGCTCCTCAGGAAGTGCAGCGAGATGCTCAGAACTGCCTCTCTGCTGCTCCTCTGCTCTTCATCCTCAGCCTCCAACACCTCCTCTTCCTCACTCTGACCCTCTGAGCCTTCTGGGTAATCTGAACTCAGAGCCTTCTGGATCTTCTTCAGCTCGTTCTTCACAAAAGTCACGATGTTCTCCTCCAGCAGCTGGAACAGAGTGATGAACATTGATCAGATGAATAACGTTAAAACTAAAGTTCTTATGTTATTATGTAAAGGGTCACCCGACTCCAATCTTGATATCCTCTTTTTCTATAATCATCCCACCCTCTTGGATTGCTCGACTGCCACCCTCACACTTAGGCAGGGCCACACCTCACTACAGAACCCTCTGGGATAGGGATGCCAGCGATTATTCGATTATTTGAATATTCGCTACAGTCTCCATAATCGAATATTATTTTTTTAAATCGATTTTATTTATATATATTTATTTTTTTGTTTTTTTTTTTGTGGTTTTTTCTGGCTTAGTTTCAACCAAAATATATATAAATATATATATGCTAATAATAGTATTAATAATTGTAAATGGTCATTGGTCACACCACCAGTTTGTTTTACTGTAAACTTGGAGGAAGCCTGCGTGCAGAGCAGACTGCTGCTGCAGCGCGCTACACACCGACCCCACCCCCCCTCCCTCACACGTGCGACTAAAGATGAACAAAGCGGCAGGTAAAAAGAGTTCCTCCTCGTGGAACTACTTCGAACTTACAAGTCCAAAGGAAGTTAAATGGGGGGGTCGGTCGAATAATCGATTATTATTCGCCAGGGCTGCCGAATAATCGATTTTGATCATGGTCAGTTTCTGGCAACCCTACTCTGGGATCTCTTGGACAGGTTTAGTCGTCTGCCTTCAAACAGCAGTTCATTGAACCTGGTTCTCCAGAAGTCAGTAGAGGTGAGACCTTTCAGATCCAGGTGGATCCAATCCTAAACTTGCATAGGCTCATTAGCTTCTGATAGGTCAATCAGTAGGTCTGATCAATAGTCAGAGATGAATTCAGGTCCCCCGACGCAGCAACAGTTAATTTAAAGAAGACAACATGTGATCATCTGTCCGTCTGAAGGCCTGCTGGTCCAAACAGCAGCATGGACACAGTCAGGACCTGGATGGTACATCATCTGTAGTTCATAGTAAATGTATATTTGTACACACCATAAATATGGAGTCCAGGTCTGTGTGATGCTTCGGGGCGGACTGATCACTGGGAACCTCTGAGAACTCCTGCAGAACTCTGTGGAGAAAAAAATCCAGAACATTTAGAGACTCTAATCTGCACACAGCTGACTGAAGGTGTCCTGAGATGGAGACAGAATAACAGGGTGACTGTGGGGGGGGGGGGGGGGGTATAAAGACACCAACATTACTGAGGCCTGACAGCATCCGACCATCTGAAGCCTCCCAGCAGCTGATGGTGGGAGGAACAGAAAGCCCCATTATGATCTGGAGCCTGATCTGAACCAGTCTGTGGTGCCTTCTCCAAAGAGAGTCGGATGGTAACAGAGTCCAGTTTGAAATTCTTACCGTTCATCAGCACTTTGTCCAGCTCTAAAGTTCATAGGAGACTCCATAGACCAGTCACTCTTCATGGACTCACAGCTGGGTCCAGGTCTCTGCTGCTGGATCCTGAGACTGATAAAGAACAGAGTAATAAAACCACCAGACACCTCACGCCGCCCTTCATCACCAGCTCGCTGCCTGCCGTCAAACAGAAGAGGGGGGTCGTCTAAAACAATCCATGATTAAAGTCATCATTTGGTTGAGTAATCTGTCTTTGCTCATTATATGATTCACGATACAAATAGAAGTCATTTGAAACCAACTCAAGAGAGGTACGTTGGAGCAGGATTTACTCTTCCCCAGAGTCAGATGGTAACAGAGTCCAGTTTTAAATTCTTACCGCTCATCAGCACTTTGTCCAGCTTTAAAGTAAAGAGGAGACTCCATAGAAAAATCACTCTTCATGGACACACAGCTGGGTCCAGGTCCATCTCCAGGTCCAGGTCCAGGTTCAGGTCCAGGTCCAGGTCCATCTGCAGGTCCATCTGCAAGTCCATCTTCAGGTCTAGGTCCATCTTCAGGTCCAGGTTTAGGTTTACGTTTATGTCTCTTCTTCTTCTGCTTCCTGATACAAACAAGTCAAAGTGGTCGCAAAACAGCTGTGTGATTACTTAAAAAACAATGATTTATCTGAAGATTTTCAGTCTGGCTTTAGAACACATCATAGCACAGAGACAGCTCTGGTCAAAGTCACAAATGACATTCTAATAGCCTCAGACAAGGGACTTGTCTCTATTCTTGTCTTGCTCGATCTCAGTGCTGCATTTGATACTATCGACCATGACATCCTATTGCAAAGACTAGAGCACTTAGTTGGCATACAGGGAACTGCTTTAGGCTGGTTTAGGTCCTATCTATCTGAACGCTCTCAGTTTGTACGTGTTAACGATTAATCTTCCACGCAAACCAAAGTTAGCCATGGAGTGCCACAGGGCTCAGTGCTCGGACCTATTTTGTTCACATTATATATGCTTCCATTAGGCAATATTATAAGGAATCATTCTGTAAACTTTCATTGTTATGCGGATGATACTCAACTATATTTATCAATCAAGCCTGATGAAATTAATCATCTAAATAAAATTCAAGACTGCCTTAAGGACTTAAAAACGTGGATGACCTTAAACTTTTTGATGTTAAACACGACCAAAACTGAAGTTATTGTACTCGGCCCGAAGAATCTACGAAACAAATGATCTAAAGATATACTAACTATGGATGGCATTAATTTGGCCTCCAGTGAGACTGTAAGGAATCTTGGTGTTATATTTGATCAGGATTTATCCTTTAACGCCCACATAAAATCAATCTCAAGGACCGCCTACTTCCATCTACGTAACATTGCAAAGATCAGGCATATCTTGCCTCAAAACGATGCAGAGAAACTAGTCCATGCATTTGTTACTTCTAGACTGGATTATTGTAACTCTTTATTATCAGGGAGTACCAAAAAGTCAGTCAAGTGGCTTCAGCTGATTCAAAATGCTGCGGCTCGTGTACTAACCAGAGTTAGGAAAAGGGACCACATTACTCCTGTTCTGGCTGCCTTACACTGGCTCCCTATAGAACACAGGATAGAATTTAAAATTATTCTTCTCGCCTACAAAGCCCTTAATGGGCAGGCGCCATCTCACCTTAAAGAACTCGTTATACCCTACTGGCCTACTAGGGCATTGCGTTCCAAGAATGCAGGGTTGTTGGTTGTTCCTAGAGTCTCTAAAAGTACAATGGGAGCCAGAGCCTTTTCTTATCAAGCTCCACATTTGTGGAATCAGCTTCCAGTTTGTGTTCGGGCGGCAGACACCCTATCCGTTTTTAAGAGTGCGCTTAAGACCTTCCTTTTTGATAAAGCTTATAGTTAGGGCTGATTAGATTCAGCCCCTAGTTTTGCTGATATAGGCTTAGTTTGTCGGGGGACATCTTCCTTCTCCCTTCTCTCTGTCTATACCTGTGTCCTCTCATGTTCCCATTAACCCAGCTTCCCCACATGTCTTTCTTTTTGGTGTCTATATACGCCGGGATCCGGAGTCATGGATGATCCTGCGGTCCTGGATCGCGAGCGCTGGATCTTGAGTCGTGGCTGTGGTCCTGGATCATCGGTCCTGATGGATATCCTCGTGGATTCATCTTCCTATTATACACACATGCATTTCCAAACATCTGGACTACCTATGTTGCAAATGTATTATCTTTTCAATTTACACACGGCATCTATTGCACGTCTGTCCGTCCTGGGAGAGGGATCCCTCCTCTGTTGCTCTCCCTGAGGTTTCTCCCATGTTCCCTTTAAACTGGGTTTTCTTCAGAAGTGTTTCCTTGTACGATGTGAGGGTCTAAGGACAGAGGGTCTGAGGACAGAGGGTCTAAGGACAGAGGGTGTCGTATTGTCATACTGATATTCTGTACACACTGTGAAGACCACTGAGACAAATGTAACATTTGTGATATTGGGTTATATAAATAAACATTGATTGATTGATTGATTGATTGATTGATTGATTGATTGATTGAAAGTGTACAAAGTGAGTTATAGCAGATTCTCTCTGGTTCCAGTTCATGGATCAGTTTGCTCTTTCTTTAGCTTCACATCAGTTCCAGATGTCCACTTCTTCTTTAGCGTCCCTCTAGAGCAGGGGTGGGGAACCTCCGGCCCCCGGGCCGTATACGGCCCGTGAGACCATTTGGTACGGCCCTCAAGGTAATTTTATAAACACACGCAAAAAAGAAAAAAATTAAAGAAATCTAGACCGCAAACAAATTAAACAAAGCGAGTGCCTGTTTTTCCTGGCCAAGGTCAGGGTCCTTGAACACAACACGAGCCTAACGTGTCATCACGTGGTACATGTCTCGTCTGACAGGGGTGCAGTTCTGATGGAGAGCACCAGAACGTCGCTCCGGCACTTGCAAGCAGTACCCATAAGGAGCCGTACACATGCCGCAGTTCCTGCGTGGCTGCGTCTCTAGCTGAAAGCCCAGTCGCGATCTGTTCATCCGTCACACTGATCATACAGTCAATAACTGTGTTGTTATTAGCATCTGGTTAGCTAGCTATGCTAACGAATATAAGAAGCTTTTGCTCCAACCACTGAGGTGAAGGCACATCTTCATATGATCATTATAGTTATACAAAAATAAGAGAATAAAGTAAACGGGTATAAAATACTATATGAAAAAAGTTGTTATTAATAAACAAGAATCCAGTTTGAAAGGGAATGATTTGTAAAATATCCATAAAGAAAAATAAAATCTGCTTCCAGTTCTGTTTCAAATGTGTTGAGCGATTATCCATAGATCTCCTAATGTTGCTCTCAAAGTGCACCAGATTGATGCTTTTAACCCCCCCCCCCCACTTAAATCACGTCCACATGGATAGGAAACTAAATACATTTGCACACATCTTGTGTCCAATATCTTTCTGTTTTGGTGGTCATGCCACAACTGTGCACGTGCATGCATGCGCGAGTCATGGTAAAATATCTGGATTCAGAGGTTGCTTTTTCTTTGCACAGCATGAAAGAAAGGCCGAATGAATGGGCTGTGATTTTAGTATTTTTAAGCAGAGGTCAATAATCTGTACGGCCCTCGGAGGATATTGTAAAAATTGAAATGGCGCTTGAGAGGAAAAAGGTTCCCCACCCCTGCTCTAGAGGACATCTGACTTCTAGCAGAGAGAAAACTACAACAACAACAAAAACAACACAAGAACCAAAGAAACCTCTCTGAAAGGATGGAGGAAGGTAGAAGAACCAAAGAGCTACAGAACAATGTCCCGGCGTCCGGGAGAAGAAACTCTGAACTCCTCAGAAAGAAGCTGATCACGTGACACACTTTACATTCTCACCTTCCCTCTGCAGGACGTCCAGATTTAAAGACAAGAGGGGGGTCCATAGACCAGCCACTCTTCATGGACACACAGCTGGATCCAGGTCCAGGTCCAGGTCCAGGATCAGGTCCAGGTCCGGGTTCAGGATCAGGTCCAGATTCAGGTCCAGGTCCGGTTTCAGGATCAGGTCCAGGTCCAGATTCAGGTCCGGGTTCAGGTCCAGGTTCAGGTCCAGCTTCAGGTCCAGGTCCAGCTTCAGCTTCAGGTCCAGCTTCAGGTCCAGGTCCAGATTCAGGTCCAAGTTCAGGTCCGGGTTCAGGTCCAGGTCCGGGTTCAGGTCCAGGATCAGGTTCAGGTCTCTGCTGCTGCATCCTAATACTGATATGAGAGAAAGATAAAGATGGCGTCTCCTCTCCGTTAACATGAGTCAGCAAAATGGCTCCTGAACCCGACATCAATGAGTTCATTCATTAATAAAACAAATGTAATATATTAAAATGTTGATTTGAAAAGCAAAACAAAATAATTCTATTTAAAACAAATTTGATTGATTAAAAAATCATTTCAAATTAAAATCTACGTTATTGATTAACAAAATATTTGTCAGATTTACACATTTTATAAAAAATGTATTTATTTGATTAATGATGTGAGTGGTTTAAAAAGTAAATAATAAATTGTGTATTATCGTGTTGAATTAGGAAAATTATTTTATTAAATTCAAACTACTTTTGTTGATTCACTGATTATTCATTTCATTTCAAACCTTTATTTAACCAGGTGAATCCCATTGAGATCATGGATCTCTTTTTCAAGGGAGCCCTGCAGCAAGTCGGTTCCACAAGAAGACAGAAAACAACATATAACAATAAAGGACATCATACAGCAAAGTTACAGGGCCACATTTACATACCTATCGACATTGACAAGTACCAACAGCTTCAGATTGTAAAGCATCTGTCCGAGCTTTAAAAACAGGCAGGGGAACCTAAGTGCTCAGTTTCTATTCTTTTGGCAGACTGTTCCAAGCTAGAGGAGCTGCGCATCTAAATGCTTTCTTCCCTAAGACAGTCCTAGCACTTGGCACATTTAACAAAACCACATCATGAGATCTCAGGCAGTAGCTACTTTCATCTCTCCGTGAGATCAGAGAGCAGATATAAGGTGGTAGTTTACCCAGCATGGCTTTATAGATGAACATGTACCAGTGACTGAGCCTCCGTACAGTTAGTGAAGGCAGACCTGCCCTGGCATACAGGGTACAGTGATGAGTAAGTGCTTTACAGTTAGTAACAAATCTCAGAGCGCTGTGATAGGCGGCATCTAACTTTTCCAGGCAATGGGCAGGTGCATTCATATAGACCAGATCCCCAGAGTCCAGCACAGGTCAAAGGTCACAGAGCCTCTTCCTGGCCTCAAGCGAGAAACAGGACGTGTTCCTGAAAAAGAAACCTAGCCTAACCTTCAGCTTTTTAAGCAGGTTATTGACATGAAGTTTATGATTCTTGTAATTGATGTAAACATTATTAATTTATCAAAATGTATTTAATTGATTAAACAAATATTCCTCTTCATTTAAAGGTTTTAATGGAATGTATTAAAGAAGTGAAAAAATGCATTATTACGTTTATATTTTAATTAATAAAATATTTTGTATAAACAATATTATTGATTTGAAAACGTTTTGTCTAAATAAATGAATATTGTATTGATATAAAGGTATTTTTAGTATTTATTATACTATTATGTTATTGTGATAAAAATGATTTAATCTATTTAGGAAATATTTATTAATTTAATGTATTATATTTATTAAATAATACTTTAATACAGAACGTTTTTACTTAATTCAATATATATATAAATCAGCGTTTCCGCCAGGGGGGCGTCTTGCCGTCATTTGACGCCCTTATTCAGCTCGGGACGCCCTGAACTCGAGCCCAGGCCGTCCAAAAATATCAATAATGTTGACAGAAGATCGACTTTTTATCGCTTGAAATAACTAAAAGGAAAAAGGACAAGGCCATCCCTCTGTTGGAGGGGCAAAGGAGTCTGGTGGGATTATTTTCCGAGTATTGAAGATTGTTTCCCCGACATCGAAGGTGCCTGCTCCAGGACAACACGGAACGTGCGCGATTTGGACGCGATGGTGCTCGTAGTGCTCGCAGCTCATGCGCGTGCTCCACTAGCACCGCTCATCGCATCCAAATCGCGCACTTTCCGAGCACCAGAGCCTCGCAGCGGCGAAACTGAAGCTCCGTGGTGAACTGTGGTAACATGAAGAGCCGTTTGGGAAACAGCCGGCGCTTTAAGAGAGCCGAGCCAAATGATCCGGCTCACTAACGTAAAAAGACGTTCCTTATCTATAAGGAACGGCTCAAGTCAAAATTCAACCCCCCCCCCCGCTATCGGGGTGGACGCCCTCTCAGCCCAGGGGCATCATTTATAACGCCTTGCGTAAGATTCACGTGGGAAGGTTGCTTACGTAGTAAAAAGCAAAAAAATAGGTACAGAACATTTCCGACATTTTCCGATTCACAAAACATTGCGTACCGGCGAGGGAAGTGCGTACGGCACTTCCTACGCCGGTTTCCCTTTATAAATCACGTAACGCCCATATTTGCCTATAAATAGTCAAAGAAACGCCCATTCATTCATTCTGACTGACTGCATGAAGGAGATCGCAGGAAGTGAGGACAGAAACCTAAAAAAGACGTCTCACACCGTGTCAGGTTCTGGTTGTTTTGGGGAGGTGGAGATAAATCATATTGTTTGGTGGATGCCGTTTGAACCAGAGCAGCAGCATGGAGGTCGGATCGTCACCAACATAAATAAATAAGTGGTCCGAGAAAAGTTAATGACAAAAAGAATACACATAGCCTTCCTCAGGCAGTGTGTTTGCCCCGGGGACAGGAGACCCCCCCCCCCCTGACGAGAAACTAAGAAGTGATCGGGGAATCCCTCCGGAGTGTAGTCATGACTACTGGGTCTGAATTATGTTTTGTATTTGTGTCCCAGCTGTCGATCAGCTGCTATATATCCATAGTCCACCAGTTAGAGGAAATACAACTTGTGTTGTGTTATATCAGCTGTTCAGTTGACCACATGGAGTTCTTAGTTTCCATACCACTGTGTTTTACGAGCGACTTATCAGTCTTGGCAAACGGCATAAAACTCGATTAAACGTGATAGTATATAAAACCATGCTCGTATCTACAACCTATAGAAATGCAACACGGCGTCAGTTTAAAGTAAGTCTGTCCTCCTGCTCACCGCATCATTTATGAGAAAACATTTCATAACAAGAGAACATCATCGAGGGGTGATCAATAACATAGGGAGGCTGTGGTGCAGTGGGTTGTGCGTTGGTGTTCGGATCAGGGCGTCACAGAAGGTTCAAAACCAGGCCCGGTTCCAGAACAAAATTACTAAGGGTGCAACTGAGATTAGAGAGGGTGCAGTGGTAAAGTGCTATATTTACAAGTGGGGAGTGGACCTAACACCCTCGAGGGCAGGGGTGGCCAACCAGTCAGAGGTTAAGAGCCACATTGTTTCTCTGTTACTGCAAAGAGCCACATCAAACACACAGTCACTGATACCGCTTGTTTCAGTTTTTTGTTTTCTGGAGACAAGATTTCAACCAAGTCACTGATGCATTTTTGTGGCATTGGGAAATCTATTCTTTAAATCCTCTGGAGCAGAGAGGAGCTGTGGATTATTGTTATTGATTAATGCATCAGTGTTTCTTAGGGTCAAAAACACTAAACTCACAACTTAAGATGAAAGCGTTTAGTTTATTTAATAAAAGAGCACATGTTCAATGTGAAAAGTGACAGTAGTTATAGATTAGTTGCAATTTGGTGCTCTATATATATTTAAAAAAATATATATTTTTTTTTTAAACACCTTGAATTTCAGGGGGGGCGCGGGGCTCCGTTGGCGGGGCGCAGCGCCTTCCAAGACAATGGTAGGGGAAACACTGGATAGTGTTTAATCAACGATAGGTTTCCCCCCTCAAAGGTGATTGGTTCACTGCATCGCAGGTATTATTGTGATTGGTTCTTGGGCCACATCAAAATTAGATGCGCTGTCATTCTCTCATACTGACACCTGACACCACACATACACACCGGGAGCCGGGACGAAAGTAACACGGGACGAAAGTAACACGGGACGAAAGTAACACGGGACGAATGTAACGGAGCGATTTTATCCGAGCCCAAACAACTTTGAACGGCCAAATTACGTCAGAATTATCAGCATTCAATACTTAACAGACCTACTAAATATCAGGTTTAACTGTCAGGAGTAGCTCGTGTTGTCACGGTACCAACATTTTGGTTTCGATACCAAGTCAAGAATTGCGATTCCGATTATTTTTCGATACTTTTCTTAAAAAAAGGGAAACAGTCTTAAATGTAATTATTGTGCCTTATTTCACACCAGAACCAGAACCATAACACAAACTTTTAAACAATGAGAACAATAAATGACAATAATACGTATTAAATAAAATTAATACATTTCTCACAGACGGGCCTCGTGGTGTCCGGAGGCTTGCCCTCACTGTCAGAGATATCGCTCAAATACTTCCAAATTTCGCTTCTGACGTCTTTTTTGTCAACAAGCCGAGGCGCAGCGGCAGTTGCATTCCCACTTGCAGCCATGCTTCTCGTTTTCTCACATGCTCTGGCAGCTAGCGCGTGCACGAGAGAGGGGAGGCATTTGAGCGTGCTTGAGAGGGAGGGACTGCAGGCACGGCTGCAGGGAGTGGAAGCAGAGCGCTGAACACACATGGCTCTTATTAAACGGCGCTTTCTCACCGGAGTACTTTCCCCCGTCATTCTTAAAGTACCGATACTAATGAAACGGAGGAATCGTAACGTTTTTAACGGCAGGGTATCGCGGTACCTTTCAAGTATCGGTACACCGTGCAACACTAGTCAAGAGTCAGTGTCTCTCCCCCAAACTCACACATATACAATTTAAACGTTACAATTTACAGTTAAAAGCATCAATCTGGTGCACTTTGAGAGCAAAATGAAGAGATCTATGGATACATCTCAACTGTTATGATTCTGTTTAGTTGTATTTTTGTTGTGTGCTTTTGTGTGCTATTTCCTGTCTCACCCCTCTCTTCTCTGTGTTCCTCTGCAGGGCTGGTGTGTGACAGGGAGTTGGCTGGCTCCTCCCAGTAGCAGACGAGGCACACCTGTTTCCACTCACCTCTTTACCTGTAGAGATAAAAGCCCGGTCCTCATGCCACTTCCCTGCCAGATAATTCCTCTGTGTGTCGACCCTCCGGTGTGTCTCGCTGCTCTCCTCGTTGTTGGGATTTATTGTTTGGATTTTTGCCAGCCAACTTCCTGACTCCACTGCCATATTTTTTGTTCTCTGCTTGAATAAAGCTTTTTGTTTATTGACCATCTCTCTCCAGTCTTTTGCTTTGGGGTCCAACATTCTATAGGACGTAACATCAACACCCATATGAAACAGAACTGTAAGCAGGTTTACTATTTCTTTATGGATATTTTACAAATCACTCCCCTTTCAAGACCGAAATGTCTACATGCAGAAGATGGCATATTTTTTTGAGGAATATTCCAGCCAATCTCTGTTGTGAAACCATGAGCTGCAAAATGAGCGCCTCACCCCGCTGTACAGGCGAGTTGGGTACTTTTTTTAATATACCTGGGCAGGCTCTGTTTTGCCGAGGTCCTCTGGCACTTGCGGGCCGCCGAGGGGTGGCGGTGTTTGGGGCAACGAAAACGGCTGTGGCTGCTCCGCCTCTGTGGGCGAAGCGGGCAAAGCGGGCAAAGCCGGCGAGTCGGGCAGGAGGACGTTAGTGTTAGTGTCCACGACAGTGGCCGCGCGGGTAACGTCACGTCCCCGTGATCTGAACTGTTATTACCTGCAGTAGATGCAGTGTGTGCTGGCGATAAGGGCTGGTTGTTTGAACCATGTTCTGATCCATCACTGCCTGCTGTGTCAGCACCTCGCAGAGGATGAACGTGCAGCGGCACAGGTCACGCGCACCTGACATAATAACGTTTAAATTGATCAAATAAATGCAGCAGACAATGCTATTCAACCACAATTACAATTTCTTTTATTTCAACTATATTCTTCTTATTATTATTACTACTATTGTTATTATTGTTATTATATATGTAATATTTTTGACTTTTAATAAATAAAAAAAAATGCACTTTTAATTTTTTTTTCACTTTTAATTTTTCAAATGAGACAAACTCATAACAACTCAACTGAGGGTGCAATGCACCCCCGTAGAACCGGGCCTGAACTGCAGTCAGCATGTCGTTGTGTCCCTGAGACACTGTTGTTAGCATGCTGTTAGAGCAGCTGCAGCTGTTATCATCAATAATATAAATAACTGTTATCAATAAACACATGAGAGCTGAGTCTGAGGTGAGAGCAGAGCTGAGAGGCACTTCACTCTGAAACGGTCACTTACCGAGAGATGAACGAGGAGGAAACGTGCTGCGTCACAACGGGAACAAAGTGAAAGTAACTTCTGAGACTGGAAGTCCCCACAGAGAAGAGGTAGGGAGAGAAGGTGAAGTGAATCATTAGCTGTGCATCAGCTCCATCCTGTGGCAGCTCATGGTATCACAACTACTGTCAGTACATATTAAAGGAGACTGCAGGGGAACTCAGGCCCGGCTCCAGGATGAAATGACTGAGGGGGCTGTTAAAAAATCCGAGGGGGCGTTTTTTTTTTCTCACAACAACGAAAAATACTGGCAATGTAATGAATTGACACACCAAGCTTTTTTCCTTCTCACTGCTTTACAATCTCTTTGCTTCTTTATTTTTATTCCGGATTGACCCCTCTCGTTCTGTTCTTTTACTTTGATCTTTAACGATAGTACTTTATCAGATGGCTGCACTTTGGTTAACAGACTAACATTGATTTCCTCAATTTATAAATTGACAGGCTCTGTAATTATACCATAACCTTTTCTCCTCTATCCCTTAACTCAGGGGTTCCCAACCCGCGGGCCGCGGCCCGGCAGTACATAGCTGTGAGTTTATCGTAATATTTGCAGAATTACAAATATATACAAATATTTTATCATAAGGTTTCTTTCAAAAAGTGTTTAATTTTCGCCCCTATACCAGTCATACTGTTTCATCCAGTAGCCCTAGTTAAACTTCCACCAGAAAACAGTTGAAAATGGCTTTTATGATGTTCCGAGGGATTCTGCGGATAGGGTCTCAGCCTCTCGTTCGCCAAGTAGAAAGAGGAGCGCACAGGAGACAACCGTTTCTTTGCAGACTGTTATGTTCATGTGGGGAAATGGCAGTGCTTACATTATTTGAGATATATTTCAAACTCGGACTTCATTTTAAGGATATGTCGGCCAGGGGTGTAGAGCTATTTGTTTAAGCACCCGATCGGCAAAACAGGAGAGTCTCAGTCTGTAAACCAGTCTGCCTTGATCTATGAATTCATGTTTGTTTGTTTGTTTGTTTGTTTGTTTGTTTGTAGCCTTTATTTAACGAAGCCCCTTGAGATCAAAAGATCTCTTTTCAAGGGTGACGTGCAAAAGAGAGTCCGGGACCCTCACAGTATCTGCTGCCCACAGCTGTTTTATAGAAGGAAAACCTCCTTCACTTCATGAAACGGCTGCAGCATCAGGAGGCAGTGGGACGTGGAACCATGGCCGTATCCGCATTGAGGCCACGAGGTCCGGACCTCGGTAACATTTTCCGAGCCGTGTATATAACACAACTTGTGAAATAACTGCACTAAACGGGGTTCTTTGTAGTACTTCCATTTACTGACCATGGGGGCACTGCATAACTACGCAGCCTTGATTAAAGCAAACAGAAGAAGATGACATGTATCAACAAACCACCACAGCCCTGTATCGTTGCAGCGGAGGAGTGATGAGGTATCTAGAGATCTCAGTCCAGAGGACTGACATCTATTGCAGTTATGATGTCATAATAACATACAATTGTATAAAACCACCATTTGCTTACATCTTTGTTCTCTTTTGAGAATCAAACAAATCAGATTTAAATAAAAAAAAAATGCAAACAAACAAGTGAAATTAACTAAATTGCTGAATTGCTTTTAATTCACTGGCAGGAGCGAGAAGTGAGGAGGAGACAAGTGAGGAGGAGACAAGTGAACAAGGAGGGAGAGGTTGAACAAAGAGAAAGAGTAGAGGACAGAGAGAGCAATGGAAGTAATGGAAGAGAGGGTGCAGGTTATGGAAAGGAGAGAGACATGGAAATGGACACTGAGGGAAATAGCACAGGAGACACAAGGGGACAAGAGAGACCAAATACCAATACGAGACCAGGCCGGAAGAGAGGTGGCAGGAATAGATGAGATGATAACGGTCAAAGAGAGACAATTCGACATGAATGTGATCCAGCCAAGTATACAAATAAAGCACTAACTGATGAAGA
>JAMFTG010000561.1:0-80000 GCA_023974075.1 Chaenocephalus aceratus
GACTGGTATCATGCTCAGATCTGAATCAGACTCGTTCAGATCTGAATCAGACTGGATCAGGCTCAGGTCTGACTCAGGACTGGTTCAGATCTGAATCAGACTGGATCAGGTTCAGATCTGAATCTGACTGGATCAGGCTCAGATCTGAATAAGACTGGATCAGGCTCAAATCTGAATCAGACTGGATCTGGTTCAGATCTGAATCAGACTGGATCTGGTTCAGATCTGAATCAGACTGGTTGAGATCTGAATCAGACTCTATCACGTTCAGATCTGAATCAGACTGGATCAGGCTCAGATCTGAATCAGACTGGATCTGGCTCAGATCTGAATCAGACTGGTTCAGGTTCAGATCTGAATCAGACTGGATCTGGCTCAGATCTGAATCAGACTGGATCTGGTTAAGATCTGCATCAGACTGGATCTGGCTCAGATCTGAATCAGACTGGTTCAGGTTCAGATCTGAATCAGACGGGATCAGGCTCACATCTGAATCAGACTGGATCAGGTCTGAATCAGACTGGATCAGGCTCAAATTCTGAATCAGACTGGATCAGGCTCAGATCTGAATCAGACTGGTTCAGGTTCAGATCTGAATCAGACTGGATCAGGCTCAGATCTGAATCAGAATGGTTCAGGTTCAGATCTGAATCAGACTGGATCAAGTTCAGATCTAAATCAGACTGGATCAGGTTCAGATCTGAATCAGACTCTATCACGTTCAGATCTGAATCAGACTGGATCAGGCTCAGATCTGAATCAGACTGGATCTGGCTCAGATCTGAATCAGACTGGTTCAGGTTCAGATCTGAATCAGACTGGATCTGCTCAGATCTGAATCAGACTGGATCTGGTTAAGATCTGCATCAGACTGGATCTGGCTCAGATCTGAATCAGACTGGTTCAGGTTCAGATCTGAATCAGACTGGATCAGGTTCAGATCTGAATCAGACTGGATCAAGTTCAGATCTGAATCAGACTGGATTTGGTTAAGATCTGAATCAGACTGGATCTGAATCAGACTGGATCAGGTTCAGAACTGAATCAGACTGGATCTGGTCAGATCTGAATCAGACTGTATCAGGTTCAGATCTGAATCAGACTGGATCCGGCTCAGATCTGAATCAGAATGGTTCAGGTTCAGATCTGAATCAGACTGGATCAAGTTCAGATCTAAATCAGACTGGATCAGGTTCAGATCTGAATCAGACTGGATCTGAATCAGACTGGATCTGGTCAGATCTGAATTAGACTGTATCAGGTTCAGATCTGAATCAGACTGGATCTGGTTCAGATCTGAATCAGACTGGATCCGAATCAGACTGGATCAGGTTCAGATCTGAATCAGACTGGTTCAGATCTGAATCAGACTGGATCAGGCTAAAATCTGAATCAGACTGGATCAAGCTCAGATCTGAATCAGACTGGTTCAGGTTCAGATCTGAATCAGAATGGTTCAGGTTCAGATCTGAATCAGACTGGATCAAGTTCAGATCTGAATCAGACTGGATTTGGTTAAGATCTGAATCAGACTGGATCTGAATCAGACTGGATCTGAATCAGACTGGATCCGGCTCAGATCTGAATCAGAATGGTTCAGGTTCAGATCTGAATCAGACTGGATCAAGTTCAGATCTGAATCAGACTGGATCAGGTTCAGATCTGAATCAGACTGGATCTGGCTCAGATCTGAATCAGACTGGATCTGGTTAAGATCTGCATCAGACTGGATCTGGCTCAGATCTGAATCAGACTGGTTCAGGTTCAGATCTGAATCAGACGGGATCAGGCTCACATCTGAATCAGACTGGATCAGGTCTGAATCAGACTGGATCAGGCTCAAATTCTGAATCAGACTGGATCAGGCTCAGATCTGAATCAGACTGGTTCAGGTTCAGATCTGAATCAGACTGGATCAGGCTCAGATCTGAATCAGAATGGTTCAGGTTCAGATCTGAATCAGACTGGATCAAGTTCAGATCTAAATCAGACTGGATCAGGTTCAGATCTGAATCAGACTCTATCACGTTCAGATCTGAATCAGACTGGATCAGGCTCAGATCTGAATCAGACTGGATCTGGCTCAGATCTGAATCAGACTGGTTCAGGTTCAGATCTGAATCAGACTGGATCTGGCTCAGATCTGAATCAGACTGGATCTGGTTAAGATCTGCATCAGACTGGATCTGGCTCAGATCTGAATCAGACTGGTTCAGGTTCAGATCTGAATCAGACTGGATCAGGTTCAGATCTGAATCAGACTGGATCAAGTTCAGATCTGAATCAGACTGGATTTGGTTAAGATCTGAATCAGACTGGATCTGAATCAGACTGGATCAGGTTCAGAACTGAATCAGACTGGATCTGGTCAGATCTGAATCAGACTGTATCAGGTTCAGATCTGAATCAGACTGGATCCGGCTCAGATCTGAATCAGAATGGTTCAGGTTCAGATCTGAATCAGACTGGATCAAGTTCAGATCTAAATCAGACTGGATCAGGTTCAGATCTGAATCAGACTGGATCTGAATCAGACTGGATCTGGTCAGATCTGAATTAGACTGTATCAGGTTCAGATCTGAATCAGACTGGATCTGGTTCAGATCTGAATCAGACTGGATCCGAATCAGACTGGATCAGGTTCAGATCTGAATCAGACTGGTTCAGATCTGAATCAGACTGGATCAGGCTAAAATCTGAATCAGACTGGATCAAGCTCAGATCTGAATCAGACTGGTTCAGGTTCAGATCTGAATCAGAATGGTTCAGGTTCAGATCTGAATCAGACTGGATCAAGTTCAGATCTGAATCAGACTGGATTTGGTTAAGATCTGAATCAGACTGGATCTGAATCAGACTGGATCTGAATCAGACTGGATCCGGCTCAGATCTGAATCAGAATGGTTCAGGTTCAGATCTGAATCAGACTGGATCAAGTTCAGATCTGAATCAGACTGGATCAGGTTCAGATCTGAATCAGACTGGATCAGGTTCAGATCTGAATCAGGTCAGATCTGAATCAGACTGTATCAGGTTCAGATCTGAATCAGACTGGATCAGGTTCAGATCTGAATCAGACTGGTTCAGATCTGAATCAGACTGGATCAGGCTAAAATCTGAATCAGACTGGATCAGGCTCAGATCTGAATCAGACTGGTTCAGGCTCAGATCTGAATCAGACTGGTTCAGGTTCAGATCTGAATCAGACTGGTTGAGATCTGAATCAGACTGGATCAGGCTCAGATCTGAATCAGACTGGATCAGGCTCAGATCTGAATCAGACTGGTTCAGGCTCAGATCTGAATCAGACTGGCTCAGATCTGAATCAGACTGGTTCAGGCTCAGATCTGAATTAGACTGGTTCAGATCTGAATCAGACTGGATCATGCTCAGATCTGAATCAGACTGGATCAGGCTCAGATCTGAATCAGACTGGTTCAGATCTGAATCAGACTGGATCATGCTCAGATCTGAATCAGACTGGTTCAGATCTGAATCAGACTGGATCATGCTCAGATCTGAATCAGACTGGATCAGGCTCAGATCTGAATCAGACTGGTTCAGATCTGAATCAGACTGGATCATGCTCAGATCTGAATCAGACTGGTTCAGATCTGAATCAGACTGGATCAGGCTCAGGTCTGAATCAGACTGGTTCAGATCTGAATCAGACTGGATCAGGCTCAGATCTGAATCAGACTGGATCAGGCTCAGATCTGAATCAGACTGGTTCAGGCTCAGATCTGAAACAGACTGGTTCAGATCTGAATCAGACTGGATCAGGTTCAGATCTGAATCTGACTGGATCAGGCTCAGATCTGAATAAGACTGGATCAGGCTCAGGTCTGAATCAGACTGGTTCAGGTTCAGATCTGAATCAGACTGGTTCAGGTTCAGGTTGCGTGATGAGGTAGCAGGATTTCTGCAGTATCATGCAGCGAAGGCCTTGCCCTATTTTGGGCGTCCTAATCTGCACATCACCTCCTGCAGGTAATCAGATTATCTGCTCGGCCTCTCAGTGCTTTATTTCTTTTATATCTTCATCTCAGATCCAGACTGTGAGGAAGACCATCATGCAGGAGAACCAGATCGTCCTGTATGAGTCTCCTCCTGATGAACCAGTCTTTAGAGAGCCGCGAGGGTTCATGGTGGTGTCATGAGGGACATGTGACCTCACCTGGCATGCAGCTGTCCAGCTGAGGCTGTGGGGAGGGGGGGGGCAGCTTGGGCTGGAGGAGGGTGGGATTACGTGTCGCTGTGTCAACAGATTCACAGTCACATGTGCAGGCCTTCACGTTGGACGTCCAGGACTCGATGACCTGCTGCTCCTCCTGCAGATCCTCGTTCTGCAGATCCTCCTCCTGCAGACCCTCCTCCTGCAGATCCTCCTCCTGCAGATCCTCCTCCTGCAGACCCTCCTCCTGCAGATCCTCCTCCTGTAGACCCGCCTCCTGCAGATCCTCCTCCTGCAGACCCTCCTCCTTCAAATCCTCCTCCTGCAGACCCTCGTTCTGCAGACCCTCCTGCAGATCCTCCTCCTTCAGACCCTCCTCCTTCAGATCCTCCTCCTGCAGACCCCCGTTCTGCAGATCCTCGTTCTGCAGCTCCTCGTCCTGCAGACCCTCCTCCTGCAGACCCCCGTTCTGCAGATCCTCGTCTGCAGACCCTCGTCCTGCAGACCCTCCTCCTGCAGGAGACCCAGGTTAATCCACAGAGCAGATCTCTAACAACATTGTATTTAAATTGTAACTCGTGTTACCTCCTGAGAGCGCACAGATGTCAGCGCTGAGCCGGCATCCAACACAGAAAGAGAAAACATGATGACAGTGTCATAACGGTGAACAGCACGAAGAGAGGGAGGACGTCACGCTAACACCATGAGAGAGAGGACGTCACGCTAACACCATGAGAGAGAGGACGTCACGCTAACACCATGAGAGAGAGGACGTCACGCTAACACCATGAGAGAGAGGACGTCACGCTAACACCATGAGAGAGAGGACGTCACGCTAACACCATGAGAGAGGACGTCACGCTAACACCATGAGAGAGAGGACGTCACGCTAACACGATGTGAGAGAGGACGTCACGCTAACACCATGAGAGAGAGGACGTCACGCTAACACCATGAGAGAGAGGACGTCACGCTAACACCATGAGAGAGAGGACGTCACGCTAACAGGATGAGAGAGAGGACGTCACGCTAACACGATGAGAGAGAGGACGTCACGCTAACAGGATGAGAGAGAGGACGTCACGCTAACACCATGAGAGAGAGGACGTCACGCTAACACGATGAGAGAGAGGACGTCACGCTAACAGGATGAGAGAGAGGACGTCACGCTAACACCATGAGAGAGAGGACGTCACGCTAACACCATGAGAGAGAGGACGTCACGCTAACACCATGAGAGAGAGGACGTCACGCTAACAGGATGAGAGAGAGGACGTCACGCTAACAGGATGAGAGAGAGGACGTCACGCTAACACGATGAGAGAGAGGACGTCACGCTAACAGGATGAGAGAGAGGACGTCACGCTAACACCATGAGAGAGAGGACGTCACGCTAACACCATGAGAGAGAGGACGTCACGCTAACACCATGAGAGAGAGGACGTCACGCTAACACGATGAGAGAGAGGACGTCACGCTAACACCATGAGAGAGAGGACGTCACGCTAACACCATGAGAGAGAGGACGTCACGCTAACAGGATGAGAGAGAGGACGTCACGCTAACACGATGTGAGAGAGGACGTCACGCTAACACCATGAGAGAGAGGACGTCACGCTAACAGGATGAGAGAGAGGACGTCACGCTAACAGGATGAGAGAGAGGACGTCACGCTAACACCATGAGAGAGAGGACGTCACGCTAACACCATGAGAGAGAGGACGTCACGCTAACAGGATGAGAGAGAGGACGTCACGCTAACACGATGAGAGAGAGGACGTCACGCTAACAGGATGAGAGAGAGGACGTCACGCTAACACCATGAGAGAGAGGACGTCACGCTAACACCATGAGAGAGAGGACGTCACGCTAACACGATGAGAGAGAGGACGTCACGCTAACACCATGAGAGAGAGGACGTCACGCTAACACGATGAGAGAGAGGACGTCACGCTAACAGGATGAGAGAGAGGACGTCACGCTAACACCATGAGAGAGAGGACGTCACGCTAACACCATGAGAGAGAGGACGTCACGCTAACAGGATGAGAGAGAGGACGTCACGCTAACAGGATGAGAGAGAGGACGTCACGCTAACACGATGAGAGAGAGGACGTCACGCTAACAGGATGAGAGAGAGGACGTCACGCTAACACCATGAGAGAGAGGACGTCACGCTAACACCATGAGAGAGAGGACGTCACGCTAACACCATGAGAGAGAGGACGTCACGCTAACAGGATGAGAGAGAGGACGTCACGCTAACACCATGAGAGAGAGGACGTCACGCTAACACCATGAGAGAGAGGACGTCACGCTAACAGGATGAGAGAGAGGACGTCACGCTAACACGATGTGAGAGAGGACGTCACGCTAACACCATGAGAGAGAGGACGTCACGCTAACAGGATGAGAGAGAGGACGTCACGCTAACAGGATGAGAGAGAGGACGTCACGCTAACACCATGAGAGAGAGGACGTCACGCTAACACCATGAGAGAGAGGACGTCACGCTAACAGGATGAGAGAGAGGACGTCACGCTAACACGATGAGAGAGAGGACGTCACGCTAACAGGATGAGAGAGAGGACGTCACGCTAACACCATGAGAGAGAGGACGTCACGCTAACACCATGAGAGAGAGGACGTCACGCTAACACGATGAGAGAGAGGACGTCACGCTAACACCATGAGAGAGAGGACGTCACGCTAACACGATGTGAGAGAGGACGTCACGCTAACACCATGAGAGAGAGGACGTCACGCTAACAGGATGAGAGAGAGGACGTCACGCTAACAGGATGAGAGAGAGGACGTCACGCTAACACCATGAGAGAGAGGACGTCACGCTAACAGGATGAGAGAGAGGACGTCACGCTAACACCATGAGAGAGAGGACGTCACGCTAACAGGATGAGAGAGAGGACGTCACGCTAACAGGATGAGAGAGAGGACGTCACGCTAACACCATGAGAGAGAGGACGTCACGCTAACAGGATGAGAGAGAGGACGTCACGCTAACACCATGAGAGAGAGGACGTCACGCTAACACCATGAGAGAGAGGACGTCACGCTAACAGCAGATGTTGGGACTCAGGATGAGATTAAGAAGCAATAAGGAAATACAACACGTTCATTATTCTGCAGGACCAAACCTGATATAAGAAAATGATAAAATAATATTGAAGAGTGAAATAACCTGGTTAGTAGAAAGTCATTTGTAATTTTGAGTTACTTTTATTTGATATTTGTAATGTTGATAGTTTGATAGTTTGGATCAACGTGTAGCTTCTGCAGCTTCGGCACACGGAATACTTGGTTTGTTCCTTTATTGATTTACGCCTGAAGGACTCGCTGAAGGACTCGCTGAAGGACTCGCTGAAGGACTTCAGAGATGCTAACCACAATAACACTTGATCTGATGGTCTGTTGATGAAGTTCTTACCGGTCGAGAGCAGCAGCGAGAGCAGCAGCAGCGCAGCACGGCGACCAGCCATCGTCCTCCGTGAGCAGAGACTGACCGGAGGATTACTGTAATCCCCCTCTATTAACCCCCTCACTGCTGCTATCTCCCTCTATTGCCCCCCTCACTGCTGCTATCTCCCTCTATTAACCCCTCATTGCTGCTATCAATCAATCAATGTTTATTTATATAGCCCAATATCACAAATGTTACATTTGTCTCAGTGGACTTCACAGTGTGTACAGAATATCAGTATGACAATACGACACCCTCTGTCCTTAGACCCTCACATCGTACAAGGAAACACTTCCGAAGAAAACCCACAGTCTAAAGGGAACATGGAGAAACCTCAGGGAGAGCAGCAGAGGAGGGATCCCTCTCCAGGACGGACAGACTGCAATAGATGCCGTGTGTAAATTGAAAAGATAATACATTTGCAACATAGGTAGTCCAGATGTTTGGAGATGCATGTGTGTATAATAGGAAGATGAATCCACGAGGATATCCATCAGGACCGATGATCCAGGACCACAGCCACGACTCGCGATCCAGGGCTCGCGATCCAGGACTCAGGACCGCAGGATCATCCATGACTCCGGATCCCGGCGTATAGAGACACCAGAAAGAAAGACATGTGGGGAAGCTGGGTTAATGGAACATGAGAGTACACGGGTATAGACAGAGAGAAGGAAGAAGCAAGATGTCCCCATGAGAGGACACAGGGACAGACAGAGAGAAGGAAGAAGCAAGATGTCCCCATGAGAGGACACAGGTACAGACAGAGAGAAGGAGGAAGTGAGATGTCCCCCGACAGACTAAGCCTCTATCAGCAAAACTAGGGGCTGAATCTAATCAGCCCTAACTATAAGCTTTATCAAAAAGAAAGGTCTTAAGCGCACTCTTAAAAACGGATAGGGTGTCTGCCGCCCGAACACAAACTGGAAGCTGATTCCACAAATGTGGAGCTTGATAAGAAAAGGCTCCCATTGTACTTTTAGAGACTCTAGGAACAACCAACAACCCTGCATTCTTGGAATGCAATGCCCTAGTAGGCCAGTAGGGTATAATGAGTTCTTTAAGGTAAGATGGCGCCTGCCCATTAAGGGCTTTGTAGGCGAGAAGAAGAACTTTAAATTCTATCCTGTGTTCTATAGGGAGCCAGTGTAAGGCAGCCAGAACAGGAGTAATGTGGTCCCTTTTCCTAACTCTGGTTAGTACACGAGCCGCAGCATTTTGAATCAGCTGAAGCCACTTGACTGACTTCTTGGTACTCCCTGATAATAAAGAGTTACAATAATCCAGCCTAGAAGTAACAAATGCATGGACTAGTTTCTCTGCATCGTTTTGAGGCAAGATTTGCCTGATTTCTGCAATGTTACGTAGATGGAAGTAGGCGGTCCTTGAAATTGATTTTATGTGGGCGTTAAAGGATAAATCCTGATCAAATATAACACCAAGATTCCTTAAAGTCTCACTGGAGGCCAAATTAATGCCATCCATAGTTAGTATATCTTTAGATAATTTGTTTCGTAGATTCTTCGGGCCAAGTACAATAACTTCAGTTTTGGTCGTGTTTAACATCAAAAAGTTTAAGGTCATCCACGTTTTTAAGTCCTTGAGGCAGTCTTGAATTTTATTTAGATGATTAATTTCATCAGGCTTGATTGATAAATATAGTTGAGTATCATCCGCATAACAGTGAAAGTTTACAGAATGATTCTTTATAATATCGCCTAACGGAAGCATATATAATGTGAACAAAATAGGTCCGAGCACTGAGCCCTGTGGCACTCCATGGCTAACTTTGGTTTGCGTGGAAGATTCATCGTTGACACGTACAAACTGAGAGCGTTCAGATAGATAGGACCTGAACCAGCCTAAAGCAGTTCCCTGTATGCCAACTAAGTGCTCTAGTCTTTGCAATAGGATGTCATGGTCGATAGCATCGAATGCAGCACTGAGATCGAGCAAGACAAGAATAGAGACAAGTCCCTTGTCTGAGGCTATTAGAATATCATTTGTGACTTTAACCAGAGCTGTCTCTGTGCTGTGATGTGTTCTAAAGCCAGACTGAACATCTTCAGATAAATCATTGCTAACCCTCACTGCTGCTATCTCCCTCTATTAACCCCCTCACTGCTGCTATCTCCCTCTATTAACCCCCTCACTGCTGCTATCTCCCTCTATTAACCCCCCTCACTGCTACTATCTCCCTCTATTAACCCCTCACTGCTGCTATCTCCCTCTATTAACCCCTCACTGCTGCTATCTCCCTCTATTAACCCCTCACTGCTACTATCTCCCTCTATTAACCCCCTCACTGCTGCTATCTCCCTCTATTAACCCCTCACTGCTGCTATCTCCCTCTATTAACCCCCTCACTGCTGCTATCTCCCTCTATTAACCCCCCTCACTGCTACTATCTCCCTCTATTAACCCCTCACTGCTGACTATCCCCCTCTATTAACCCCCTCACTGCTGCTATCTCCCTCTATTAACCCCCTCACTGCTGCTATCTCCCTCTATTAACCCCCTCACTGCTGCTATATCCCTCTATTAACCCCCTCACTGCTGCTATCCCTCTACCCTACTGCTATCTCCCTATTAACCCCTCACTGCTGCTATCTCCCTCTATTAACCCCCTCACTGCTGCTATCTCCCTCTATTAACCCCTCACTGCTGCTATCTCCCTCTATTAACCCCTCACTACTGCTATCTCCCTATATTAACCCCTCACTGCTGCTATCTCCCTCTAATAACCCCTCACTGCTGCTATCTCCCTCTATTAACCCCCTCACTGCTGCTATCTCCCTCTATTAACCCCTCACTGCTACTATCTCCCTCTATTAACCCCCTCACTGCTGCTATCTCCCTCTATTAACCCCTCACTGCTGCTATCTCCCTCTATTACCCCCTCACTGCTGCTATCCCCCTCTATTAACCCCCTCACTGCTGCTATCTCCCTCTATTAACTCCCTCACTGCTGCTATCTCCCTCTATTAACCCCTCACTGCTGCTATCTCCCTCTATTAACCCCCTCACTGCTGCTATCTCCCTCTATTAACCCCTCACTGCTGCTATCAATCAATCAATGTTTATTTATATAGCCCAATATCACAAATGTTACATTTGTCTCAGTGGTCTTCACAGTGTGTACAGAATATCAGTATGACAATACGACACCCTCTGTCCTTAGACCCTCACATCGTACAAGGAAACACTTCCGAAGAAAACCCACAGTCTAAAGGGAACATGGAGAAACCTCAGGGAGAGCAGCAGAGGAGGGATCCCTCTCCAGGACGGACAGACTGCAATAGATGCCGTGTGTAAATTGAAAAGATAATACATTTGCAACATAGGTAGTCCAGATGTTTGGAGATACATGTGTGTATAATAGGAAGATGAATCCACGAGGGTATCCATCAGGACCGATGATCCAGGACCACAGCCACGACTCGCGATCCAGGGCTCGCGATCCAGGACTCAGGACCGCAGGATCATCCATGACTCCGGATCCCGGCGTATAGAGACACCAGAAAGAAAGACATGTGGGGAAGCTGGGTTAATGGAACATGAGAGTACACGGGTATAGACAGAGAGAAGGAAGAAGCAAGATGTCCCCATGAGAGGACACAGGGACAGACAGAGAGAAGGAAGAAGCAAGATGTCCCCATGAGAGGACACAGGTACAGACAGAGAGAAGGAAGAAGGAAGATGTCCCCCGACAGACTAAGCCTATATCAGCAAAACTAGGGGCTGAATCTAATCAGCCCTAACTATAAGCTTTATCAAAAAGGAAGGTCTTAAGCGCACTCTTAAAATGGATAGGGTGTCTGCCGCCCGAACACAAACTGGAAGCTGATTCCACAAATGTGGAGCTTGATAAGAAAAGGCTCTGGCTCCCATTGTACTTTAGAGACTCTAGGAACAACCAACAACCCTGCATTCTTGGAACGCAATGCCCTAGTAGGCCAGCAGGGTATAATGAGTTCTTTAAGGTAAGATGGCGCCTGCCCATTAAGGGCTTTGTAGGCGAGAAGAAGAACTTTAAATTCTATCCTGTGTTCTATAGGGAGCCAGTGTAAGGCAGCCAGAACAGGAGTCATGTGGTCCCTTCTCCTAACTCTGGTTAGTACACGAGCCGCAGCATTTTGAATCAGCTGAAGCCACTTGTCTGACTTCTTGGTACTCCCTGATAATAAAGAGTTACAATAATCCAGCCTAGAAGTAACAAATGCATGGACTAGTTTCTCTGCATCGTTTTGAGGCAAGATTTGCCTGATTTCTGCAATGTTACGTAGATGGAAGTAGGCGGTCCTTGAAATTGATTTTATGTGGGCGTTAAAGGATAAATCCTGATCAAATATAACACCAAGATTCCTTACAGTCTCACTGGAGGCCAAATTAATGCCATCCATAGTTAGTATATCTTTAGATAATTTGTTTCGTAGATTCTTCGGGCCGAGTACAATAACTTCAGTTTTGGTCGTGTTTAACATCAAAAAGTTTAAGGTCATCCACGTTTTTAAGTCCTTGAGGCCGTCTTGAATTTTATTTAGATGATTAATTTCATCAGGCTTGATTGATAAATATAGTTGAGTATCATCCGCATAACAGTGAAAGTTTACAGAATGATTCTTTATAATATCGCCTAACGGAAGCATATATAATGTGAACAAAATAGGTCCGAGCACTGAGCCCTGTGGCACTCCATGGCTAACTTTGGTTTGCGTGGAAGATTCATCGTTGACACGTACAAACTGAGAGCGTTCAGATAGATAGGACCTGAACAAGCCTAAAGCAGTTCCCTGTATGCCAACTAAGTGCCCTCGCCTTTGCAATAGGATGTCATGGTCGATAGCATCGAATGCAGCACTGAGATCGAGCAAGACAAGAATAGAGACAAGTCCCTTGTCTGAGGCTATTAGAATATAATTTGTGACTTTAACCAGAGCTGTCTCTGTGCTAAGATGTGTTCTAAAGCCAGACTGAACATCTTCAAATAAATCATTGCTAACCCTCACTGCT
This sequence comes from Chaenocephalus aceratus, assembly GCA_023974075.1. Lineage (NCBI taxonomy): Eukaryota > Metazoa > Chordata > Actinopteri > Perciformes > Channichthyidae > Chaenocephalus > Chaenocephalus aceratus. The sequence goes on from JAMFTG010000561.1 coordinate 12,666, forward strand.
GCTATCTCCCTCTATTAACCCCCTCACTGCTGCTATCTCCCTCTATTAACCCCCTCACTGCTGCTATCTCCCTCTATTAACCCCCTCACTGCTGCTATCTCCCTCTATTACCCCCCTCACTGCTACTATCTCCCTCTATTAACCCCCTCACTGCTGCTATCTCCCTCTATTACCCCCCTCACTGCTGCTATCTCCCTCTATTACCCCCCTCACTGCTGCTATCTCCCTCTATTACCCCCCTCACTGCTTCTATCTCCCTCTATTACCCCCCTCACTGCTGCTATCTCCCTCTATTACCCCCCTCACTGCTGCTATCTCCCTCTATTAACCCCCTCACTGCTGCTATCTCCATCTATTAACCCCCTCACTGCTGCTATCTCCCTCTATTACCCCCCTCACTGCTGCTATCTCCCATCTATTAACCCCCTCACTGCTGCTATCTCCCTCTATTACCCCCCCTCACTGCTGCTATCTCCCTCTATTACCCCCCTCACTGCTGCTATCTCCCTCTATTACCCCCCTCACTGCTGCTATCTCCCTCTATTACCCCCCCTCACTGCTGCTATCTCCCTCTATTACCCCCCTCACTGCTGCTATCTCCCTCTATTAACCCCCTCACTGCTGCTATCTCCATCTATTAACCCCCTCACTGCTGCTATCTCCCTCTATTACCCCCCTCACTGCTGCTATCTCCCTCTATTACCCCCCTCACTGCTGATATCTCCCTCTATTAACCCCCTCACTGCTGCTATCTCCCTCTATTACCCCCCTCACTGCTGCTATCTCCCTCTATTACCCCCCTCACTGCTGCTATCTCCCTCTATTAACCCCCTCACTGCTGCTATCTCCATCTATTAACCCCCTCACTGCTGCTATCTCCCTCTATTACCCCCCCTCACTGCTGCTATCTCCCTCTATTACCCCCCTCACTGCTGATATCTCCCTCTATTAACCCCCTCACTGCTGCTATCTCCATCTATTAACCCCCTCACTGCTGTTATCTCCCTCTATTACCCACTCACTGCTGCTATCTCCCTCTATTAACCCCCTCACTGCTGCTATCTCCCTCTATTACCCCCCTCACTGCTGCTATCTCCCTCTATTAACCCCCTCACTGCTGCTATATCACTCTATTAACCCCTCACTGCTGCTATCTCCCTCTATTAACCCCCTCACTGCTGCTATCCTATACCCCTCACTGCTGCTATCCCCTCTATTACCCCCTCACTGCTGCTATTTCCCTCTATTACCCCCCTCACTGCTGCTATCTCCCTCTATTAACCCCTCACTGCGGCTATCTCCCTCTATTAACCCCCTCACTGCTGCTATCCCCCTCTATTAACCCCCTCACTGCTGCTATCCCCCTCTATTAACCCCCTCGCTGCTGCTATCTCCCTCTATTACCCCCCTCGCTGCTACTATCTCCCTCCATTACCCCCCTCGCTGCTGCTATCTCCCTCTATTAACCCCCTCACTGCTGCTATCTCCCTCTATTACCCCCTCACTGCTGCTATCTCCCTCTATTAACCCCCTCACTGCTACTATCTCCCTCTATTACTCCCCTCACTGCTGCTATCTCCCTCTATTAACCCCCTCACTGCTGCTATCTCCCTCTATTAACCCCCTCACTGCTGCTATCTCCCTCTATTAACCCCCTCACTGCTGCTATCTCCCTCTATTAACCCCCTCACTGCTGCTATCTCCCTCTATTAACCCCCTCACTGCTGCTATCTCCCCTCTATTAACCCCTCACTGCTGCTATCTCCCCTCTATTAACCCCCTCACTGCTGCTATCTCCCTCTATTAACCCCCTCACTGCTGCTATCTCCCTCTATTAACCCCCTCACTGCTGCTATCTCCCTCTATTAACCCCCTCACTGCTGCTATCTCCCTCTATTAACCCCCTCACTGCTGCTATCTCCCTCTATTAACCCCCTCACTGCTGCTATCTCCCTCTATTAACCCCTCACTGCTGCTATCTCCCTCTATTAACCCCTCACTGCTGATATCTCCCTCTATTAACCCCTCACTGCTAATATCTCTCTCTATTAACCCCCTCACTGCTGCTATCTCCCTCTATTAACCCCCTCACTGCTGCTATCTCCCTCTATTAACCCCTCACTGCTGCTATCTCCCTATAACCCTCACTGCTGCTATCTCCCTCTATTACCCCCTCACTGCTGCTATCTCCCTCTATTAACCCCCTCACTGCTGATATCTCCCTCTATTAACCCCCTCACTGCTGCTATCTCCCTCTATTAACCCCCTCACTGCTGCTATCTCCCTCTATTAACCCCTCACTGCTGTTATCTCACTCTAGTAACCCCCTCACAGCTGTTATCTCCCTCTATTAACCCCTCACTGCTGTTATCTCACTCTATTAACCCCCTCACTGCTGTTATCTCACTCTAGTAACCCCCTCACAGCTGTTATCTCACTCTATTAACCCCCTCACTGCTTTTATCTCACTCTATTAACCCCCTCACTGCTGTTATCTCCCTCTATTAACCCCCTCACTGCTGCTATCTCCCTTTATTAACCCCTCACTGCTGTTATCTGACTCTATTAACCCCCTCACTGCTGTTATCTCCCTCTATTAACCCTCCTCATGTTATTTGATGACTGGCGGCCTGGAATGAAAACTACTTGGTCCAGATGCACTATAGATGGTACCGCCTTCTCCAAACGGAGTGCCAGTATCTTGGCTAGAAACTTGCAGTCACAGTTTAAAAGGCTTAAAGGGCGGTGGTTACCCATCAAAGAGGGATCTTTGCCCGGTTTAGGCAACAATGAAATAATGGCCTTGCTCATGGAGGGAGGCATGGCTTCAGATTATAATATTTCATTAATAACAATAGTACATATGGTGAAAGCTGTTCTTTAAAACATTTATAGAACTCTATTTCAACACCGTCGTCCCCTGGAGTTTTTCCTGATGCCATCTTCATGATTGCGTTTTCTATTTCATCACAAACAGGTGCCTCCATAGTAGATCTGTCAGCCAAGCTGATGCTAGGGAGGTTAAAACCTCCAAAAAAGCTATCTAAGGCTTCTTCATTCAAGTTATTTTTTGTGCTATATAATTTAGAATAATAATTGTTGAAGGATTCGTTGATTGTGGCTGCATCGCACTGTAGCCTTTCCTGCTCATCTCTGATCGCTGGAATAATCTATCTGTTTTCCATTTGTTTCAATCTATGAGTTAACATTTTCCCTGCTTTGTCTCCGGTTCAAAGTATGTTCTTCGGAAACGAAAAAGAGCAAAAGCTGTCTCCTCATGTACAAGTTTCTGCAAATGAGTCCTAGCGGTGAGAAGTGATTTCCTTAGATCTAAATTGGATGGGTCGAGCACATGCTGCTCTTCTAGAGTCTTGAGTTTAAAGTTTAATTGGGATTTGACCTCTCTGCGCTTTTTATTCTCTGCCGAGGAGAAACTAATTAGCCAGCCCCTGCATGTTGCTTTAAAAGCCTCCCAGACAGTGGTGACGCTCGGTACAGCATTTAGATTGATCTGAAAGAAATCTAAAATGTGGGCTTTAATGAGCAGTGTGCATTTTTCATTTCTGAGTAGAGATGTATTAAGTCGCCACTGTCTGGATTTGCAAGGGTTGGTTGGAGGGAAACATGTGTCAGATACCGCAGCATGATCACTTAATAATATACTATGCATTTTGATCTCAATAACATTCTGGATCAAATTTGAAGACATCATTATGTAATCTATCCTTGAGTAGGAGTTATGCGCACCGGAATAGAAAGAGTACTCTCGAGCATCTGGGTGCATTAGGCGCCACACATCTGTAACACCGAGCTCGGATTGGAAGTCCCTCAAGACGGCGGACATGTTTTTATCTGAAGGGAGAGGGTGGCTGGATCGATCCACTATAGGGTCACAGACAGAGTGGAAATCCATCCATCCATCTTCTCCCGCGTATCCGTGGCCACCTATGATAAGAGGACCCTCTATGGACTGCAATGTCTTCGGGCACAGCGAGGTAAAGAATTTAGATTGTAAACTATTTGGAGCATACACATTCACTAATGTCACCATTTCATTCTGTAGCAAACCTGAGACATTATATCTTCCCTCTTGATCAACATGTGCATTGGATGATTTGAAAGGCATATTCTTAGAAATTAAAATACTGACTCCTCTACTAGCTTTTCCTCCAGGGGAAGAGAATATCTGCCCTACCCACTTCTGTCTTAGTGAGTCTAATGAGTCTCCTGTAGCAATGTCACAATTTAGAGACTTTGAGTACAACAACATCTCATGTCTTTTGATTGGATTCTGAATTCCATTTACATTCAGACTCCATTTAAGTAAGGTAACAATCATATCGGACGCCGGCTAGTATTTTGGTCAAATTGGAAGGGTGTCATCGATGCATCAAGGGAGGGGAGGGGAGATATATAAACAACAACAACACAAGCCCGTAGACAATACAACACAAGATTACATGAAAACATAGAGATGCTACCATCCTTCCCCCTAACAATACACACATACACAAAAAATATATTGCCAAAAGGCAATACGACTGAAAATACATTGAGATGGAGGAAAGTCCATCTCTATCCGTGAAGAAAAAGAAGAGCCGCGGAGCTCAGGTGCGGAGAGGCAGTCCAGTCCTTCAATAGCCTATAGGCTGTTCCTGTGTCTGCCATCAACCACACGTTGCTAACTAGCTGGGGGTTACATTACAGTATAGCCTGCATCCAAATCCTAATGAGGGTGTGTGCGACTGTGAGTCAGTGTATGTGCGGGCATGCGTGTGCGTCAGTATAAATGAGTGTGTGTGTGTGTGTGTGTGTGTGTGTGTGTGTGTGTGTGTGTGTGTGCGCGCGCGCGCGCGTGTGTGCGCGCGCGTGTGGTGGGGGTGTAGGACAACTCACAGTCTTGTGGTAATGTCACATCCCAAATAAGTCAGGTCTCTTTTCTTTTAGAACTTTCTCAGCTTCCTTGGGTTCTTTGAATATGAAGGTCTCCTCGTTGATGGTTACGGTGAGTCTGGCAGGGTACAGGATGCCGTGCCGTAAGTTTTCTTTGCGCAGTATGCTACGGAGCTCTCTGTATGAGTCTAAATCTAGCATCCCCACGGGAAGGTTGGCAGATCACGTGATGACACCGGCGAGCTGAGCGGAGTAGTCGGGTGCAGGCGGTAATCAGACAACTATGATTTAACCAAAACTGAAAGTCTCAAAGTGTAATGCGCAGTCAGTTCTACTAGTGTGTAAAACATCTGCGTCTAAATGCCCGCCAGCAGTTTGACCAGAGCTAGAGCAAAGAAAGACAGCGGCCTCATGGCGGAAATGTTTGGTGAAGAGGAACACGTCCCCAAGTGGCCTGGCCAATTGCTTTCTGAAATACAAAGCGTTAAAGAAACCTGGAACGTAAGGTTTGACAATCTGGACAAGGCTATTGTTCAGTTGAAGAAAGACTCTAAGGCCACTTCTCAAAGAATAAACAACGCAGAGAAGCGCATTAGCGAGATAGAGGATCAAGCCTCCCGAGGGAAGACGATGGGTGGTCTGTCCAAAGATGTCAAAGCCCTCCAGGGTAAAATGCTGGATCTGGAAGCTAGAAGTCGGAGAAATAATCTCATCCTAGCCGGCCTCCCCGAGGGTAAAGAAGCCGGTGGCATCTCCCCACTACTGGATAAAATTCTCCGACACTTCCTGAAGCTGAGTGACACAACCCCCACACCTGAGATAGAGCGTGCCCACCGCGCTCTGCGTCCCATCCCGGACCCTGGGCACCCTCCGCGGCATATCATCATACGTTTTCTCAGATGGAGCGATAAGAACGAGGTGTTTAAGACGCTGGCGTCTGCTGAAGGAAAGCTGACATGGGACGGACATGATCTTCGCATGTTTCAGGATTTCCCAATGGAGATACAGCGCCAGCGGGATTCATACATAACGCAGCACCTTCGTGCTTAAAAGCAGATGTGTGGGAGCACTTCGGCTTTAAAAAGAAGGAAACGACAATTTAGATAAAACTATGGCGGTTTGCAAGCTGTGCCACACAAACGTGAAATACTCTGGAAATACCACTAACCTACGAACCCACCTACAACGTCACCACCCGGACGAGGTAATGCTAACTCAAGAAGCTGCGGCCGCGGCGTGACCCAAAGCTAAACATGCTGTAAAAGAATCTGTTCAGAACAGGCCACCTGCTGCACCTTTTCATTCTCCATGGTGATACTGCACTTTATGTACTTACCTTTCAAAGGCTTGTAAGCTACAGTTTCAATAAATGAAACTAATGTTCTCACCACATCTTTTGATTCATTTTGTCCAGCGAGCTGGAGACTCTCTGTCAGAGCCATGTATTGTATCATTGATGCTTTCAGTTGTCAGTTGAATTAATTCCATCCAAGTCACTGGAACACTCACAAGATGTCACCAGATCACACTGTCCCTTTAAAATCTTTCAGAAAATGATAGAAGTGTATCGAATTATATCGAATCGTATCGAATCGTATCGTTGGCTGAATATCGTGATATATATATATCGTATTGTGAGCTGAATATCGTATCGTATCGTGAGATTAGTGTATCGCTACAGCCGTGGTTGTGGATATATTTGAGTACTGATGTACTTTCTGTCCAGAAGGTTGATTTCTGTAGTTTCATGTTTAGTTCCTTCTGTAACATCCTGTCAACGTTTACAGCAAGTGTATCAGCTGCGAGCTCCAGTCTGGGAACGGTGACTTGCTTCAGAGGATTGACTCTGGATTTCCCGAGACTGAATGACACGTGAGTATCTCCTTTGTGGTTCGTGAATCTAGTGTAGCTTGCAGTGCCATGCCCTGTTTCACTCGCGTCACAGAAGTGATGCAGCTCAGCAGTCCTTACGAGTCCAAGATGTTCAGGCTTCATGCACCGGTTCACTTCAAGTCTGCCCAGCTGATCTAGTTCTGCTGTCCATCTTTGCCATGACTTTGAAGGGTGTTCTGGGATAACTTCCTCCCATCCACACTTCTCAATGCAGAGTCCTCTAAGGACTTGCTTGGCCTTGAGGATGAATGGTGAAAGGAAACCGAGGGGGTCGTAAATCGAACTGACAATAGAAAGAACGGTTCTTCTTGTAGGAACTCTGTGTTTGATGGCAGCAGTGAAGGTAAAAGTATCTCTCACGATATTCCACTGGATGCCTAGAACTCTTTCTAGAGGTGCTTTGTCTTTGTCCAGATCTAGTTGCTCCACTGGTTTAGCTCTGTGCACTTCAGGGATGGTTCTAAGCACGTCTTGGCTGTTACTCACCCCTTTGGTAAGAGTAAATCCTCCCTCGACATGCCTTCATTAGATCCTTGGTGAGGTCGATAGCTTGAGTTGTAGAAGCCACAGCTTTGAGACAATCATCCACATAAAAGCTGCGCTGAATGCTTTCCAGTACTTCCATGCTGTATTTACTGGTATCGTCTCTTGACACTTGTTGTAAGGCGAAGCTGGCTCTGCTTGGGGATGATGCTGCCCCAAAGACATGCACATTCATCCGATAGACCTCCAGTCGTTTGCTGATGTCTCCTTGAGGCCCCCACAGAAACCTGAGATAGTCACGGTGGTCTTCCTGTACTTGTACTTGGTAGTACATTGCTTCAATGTCAGCCATTATTGCAACTTTCTCCTGACGGAAATGAAGCAAGACGCCTAGAAGGGGATTAGTGAAGTCCGGACCTTGGAGGAGTTCAGCATTAAGAGCTGCCGACATAAACGGGTGCGGTGCTTCCATGAGCGTCAAATACCACCGCCGATGGGAATACATTGCAATCAGTTGAAAGCTCTTTGCGTCCGTTTATGAAGCTGAAGGAGCCTCTGCGCGTCACAACCAGACGCCACGGGACCCTGACCAAGCGTTGCTCCTGGACGCTTAGGGAGGGAGAGTGTGTTGTTTCCTTCTGTGGGACTAATAACTGTATTGTTATCTTAATACTACATGATTAGTACTGTTATTTTACTACTTTACACTGCTATTGCAGGTTAGTTAATGTTGGAGAAATACTGTTTCCCCACTCTGTGGGTTGTTTGAATGCACTGACATCATGTGTGGCTCTGACCTGTGGGACCTGGCAGCTGCCTCTTCTTGTGATAGGAGGAGGCCGGGCTTTTCAGGTTGTTGATATTTATGAGAAGACAGACTTGCTGTCTCCTAAATATCTCATTTCTATGAAGCGTGAAGGAAGTACGTGACTCTTTCCAGAAGACGTCACAGATGACCCATCGCAGATGACCCGACTTTCCGACACCCGCGGATGATATCAGCGCCACCTCGATTCACGACCTTGTTGTTATCTCCGTGTTTCGGACGATGTAAGCCTGATGTTCCTTTGAGCAACACACCTCATGTGTGTGAGCTAACCCATATCCTCTGTATGTGATTTAACTCTGCTCCTTCTTGCAAGAATACATGAGCTACCTGATCATTGATTCTCAACCTGGTGTCGAGCGAGTTTCTAACAGTTAACATTATTAGAGAGAAAGAGAGAATCGGAGGGATGAAACCCTTTAATAATGTTATTATTACAGGTTTACACAATTAGTATCAGTTTTAGTCCATGTTTTCATTTCTTCTATTTAACCCTTCAGTGCATGTTTCTGGTGACGTTTCCCTGTGCTTTGATTGGAGTATGTGTCAGCCAATCAGATTGCCATATGGAGTTGTAGGTTCAGAAAGGCGGACACTGTAAACCAAATTAGCCAATGAGTGTGTGTCTGTGTGTGTGTGTGTGTGTGTGTGTCTCAGAGTGGTGCTGCTCAGCCGGCAGTTCATTCCTGCTAACACTCACACAGACTCACACACACTCACACACTGTGCCGTAGAAGGTAAGTGGTTTTCTGTGTTTCTTTTTTCACTCTTTCTAATAATCAGCTTGGACTCATGTGGTATTTAAACGGGAGAGAGCATGCTTATCCTAACGGCTGAATAACGGTGTTACCAGGACCTCTGTAAGCTGGTGGTGATGCGTGTGTGTGTGTGTGTGTGTGGATACCATCTCATGGTCTTTATTTCATACATTTATTCTAACCTGTTAAGCCCCAAAAACACTTTCGACGGGTATTTTTTCTTTTTTTGATGTATATACAATATATACAAATACACAATATTGGACACAGACTATAAAGTGCACAAAGTTTCATTCACAATTAAATGACTTATCGTACGATAAATAAAAATGAACTCGATAAATTGCCATTTACACGAGGATGTGACGAGCAGTTTGAAAGGATGTACTTGAATTATTATTTTATATTATCATCATGTCAGCGGTCTAAAATGGTCATACAACGGTGCCGACAATATTATTGTTTATCGCAATCATTTCCGGGAAAATGTATCCAACAAAATTAATTATCGTGAGAGGCCTCTACACGAAGCACACACACACACACACACACACACACACACACACACACACACACACACACACACACACACACACACACACACACACACACACACACACACACACACACACACACACACACACACACACACACACACACACACACACACACACACACACACACACACACACACATCTACAGACTTACTCCAAACTGCCAAATATATTAATTAACACACTCACTCTCATACACTCTTTGACTCTATTTTGGCCTTGTAGAACAATAAGCAGCAGACTTTAACTTTTTTTTATAATTTCTACTGGATCTCAGATCTGCGCATGCGCAATATGGGTCGGATTGACCAACCGGCTCCCACTGCTCTGCTGTCTGTTAACGTTGTTCAGAGTGGTGGGGGCGGGGAGGGAGCGGGTCGACAGCTTGAGCAGCTGTCAACTCAACATTGTAAATAACCAACTAAAAACGATCGCTGGTTCATCTTGTTTTTGACGTGAGAATAGTTTGGGCAGCGTGAGAGCGTGAGATTGAGAGTGAAAGCGTGTGTCACACGCCAGATGCGTGAGAGTTGCAACCCTACAATCATCAAAATCGACCAAGGGGGGGCAGAGATATGGAACATCCACTCAGATGACCCCAGAAGGGTTTTATTTTCTAAATCTCTCTAAAAAGGTCAAGTTTCACTTGTTTTGCATCAATCTTGATACTGGGTACTTATTATATGTTGTGGTTTGGATTCCTAAAGCTTGTAGTCTCCCATCCCATCATTCAAGGGTGGTTTTCACTTTAAGTACTTTTTTTTTTTGGACGGACACTAATTTCCTTTTTTTACTGTGTTCAATCTGAATTTACTTTAAGAAGAAGATGAGGTCATTGTTCTGGGCATGTCATTTTCCAGCCTGAGACCTGGACAAAAGGCTCTGGGCTTAACAGGTTAAGACTTTCAAGTCTGGTTTTCAATATTAAAATATGTAATATATTTTGATGTTGTAGAGATAGTTTTAAACTTAAACAAATGTATTTGAACACAGATTATTTTAGAAAGAATACATTTGCTGCGTTGTGCCTGTCTGGATGTTTCTCAGTGTTTCTCCATGTTTTCTCAGATGCAGTTCATGCTGCTGTTCAGCCGGCAGGGGAAGCTGAGGCTGCAGAAGTGGTACGTTCCTCTGTGTGAGAAGGAGAAGAAGAAGATCACCCGCGAGCTGGTGCAGACGGTGCTGGCCCGGAAACCCAAGATGTGCAGCTTCCTGGAGTGGAGGGACCTGAAGGTTGTCTACAAGAGGTTAGTCTGTGGGTCAGTACGTCGGTCTGTGCGTCTGTGGGTCAGTGGGTCGGTTGGTCAGTAAATGGGTCGGTTGATGGGTCGGTTGGACGGTCCCAGTTGGTCTGTGGGCCAGTGGGTCAGTGGGTCGGTTGATGAGTCCCAGTTGGTATATGGGTCAGAGGGTTCATTGATGGAAGGGTTGGTTGGTTGGTCGGTAGGACGGTCCCATTTTGTCTGTGGATCAGTAGGGCAGTTGGTCTGTGGGCCAGTGGGTCCCCAGCTAGAAATGTTTGGTTCTAAAATATTCTGAGAATGTTACCATTCACTGTTCTAGGAATGTTTTCAGCGGGAAGTTTTCTTTTGGTTCTCAGAATGTTCTTCTGGAAGGTAGGATAACGTTCTCTAAAAACATTCTTAAAATGTTTGGTGATAACTGCAGACCCCCTCCCCCACGACTACGCATCGAAATCCGATCCATGTATATTACAAACAGGATTGGTGACAAAGCGCAGCCCTGGCGGAGGCCAACCCTAAACGGAAATGGGTCCGACTTCCTGCCGAGGACCCGGACACAGCTCTCGCTTTGGGAGTACAGAGATTGGATGGCCCTGAGTAGAGACCCCCTCCCCCCATACTCCCGCAGCACCTCCCACAGTAACTCCCTGGGAACTCAGTCATACGCCTTCTCCAAGTCTACAAAACACATGTAGACCGGATAAGCGTACTCCCAGGCCCCCTCCAGGATCCTTGCGAGAGTAAAAAGCTGATCCGTCGTTCCACGACCAGGACGGAATCCGCATTGTTCCTCCTCAATCTGAGGTTCGACAATCGGCCTGACCCTCCTTTCGAGCACCTTGGAGTAAACCTTCCCGGGGAGGCTGAGTAGTGTGATGCCTCTGTAATTGGCACACACCCTCTGATCTCCCTTTTTGAAAAGGGGAACCACCACCCCGGTCTGCCACTCCTTCGGTACTGTTTCCGACTTCCACGCAACGTTGATGAGACGTGTCAACCATGACAGTCCCTCAACACCCAGAGCCTTCAGCATTTCCGGGCGGATCTCATCCCCCCCCGGGGCTTTGCCACTGTGGAGTTGTTTGACGACCTCAGTGACCTCCCCCCGGGAGATTGGTGTTGATCCCCCGTCATACTCCAGCTCTGCCTCTAACATAAAGGGCGGAGTTGTCGGGTTCAGGAGTTCCTCAAAGTGTTCCTTCCAACGTCCCAACACTCCATCAGTTGAGGTCAACAACGTCCCATCCTTACTGTACACAGCTTGGATGGTCCCCTGCTTCCCCCTCCTGAGGTGTCGGACAGTTTTCCAGAACAACTTTGGTGCCGCCTGAAAGTCCTTCTCCATGTCTTCTCCGAACTTCTCCCACACCCGCTGCTTTGCCTCGGCCACGGCTGAGGCTGCTGCCCTTCGGGCCTGTCGGTACCTTGCAACTGCCTCGGTCATAACAAAGTGTGATTATTTTCTGATATTTTAGACAAATGATATTATGAATACTGTGGGCCTACATACCTCAGTGTGATTATAAGTGCATGTGAGTGAATATTGGCAAGCAAATTCGTTTTTATACGTCCTATTCATTGTCTCAATGCGCTCATACATCTTAACATACCACATTAAAGGAACGTTTTATAAAAAAACTTTCTCTCATCTCAGGCCTCAAAACATCCTCTGAATGTTGCAGTTAAAACGTTATGTCTTAGTTAACCTTAAACCTTATAGGAATATTATTTGAAATAACAAACATCCTAAAAAGTTTCTTTGAACATCAGATTAAAACGTTTCTTTCCAACATTATTAGAACCTATAGGTAATGTTAGCCACGTTCACCACGAGCTGGGTCAGTGGGTGAGTGGGTCGGTTGATGGGTCCCAGTTGGTGTGTGGGTCTGTGCGGTCAGTGGGTCGGTTGATGGGTCGGTTGATGGGTCCCAGTTGGTGTGTGGGTCTGTGCGGTCAGTGGGTCAATGGGTCGGTTGATGTGTCGGTTGATGAATCAGTGGGTCTGTCCCAGTTGGTCTGTGGGTGTGTCGGTAATGCTCCTCTGCATGAACGCTCAGATAGCTTCAGTCTCTCCTGGGCGATTCAGTTTGACGTGTTGTCAAAGTGACTGAAACAAAACAAAGCATTCATTTGCCTTGATATATCCCCTCACCATGCCAAGAGACAAGTAGGAGGACTAATGGGGACACTCGAGGTCACCGTCCCACCAACACATGTTCATATTATACCTTTAAACACACTGTCTGCACTGTTCTGCCACTAGTCTCTGAATTCAATCCACAGTAAAACCTCTGAGGGTTGTGGATTTGCAGCATGGCATCATGAGAGTTGTAGTGTTCAGCTTCAGTGTTGATGGTTCAGGAGGTCCTCAGCGTCTGCTCGGATTGTGACGGAAACTTCTGAAGCAATGGAAACTCAGAGAGACATGGAGAGAGCTTCCTGCTGAAGCTGCATTCAGGACTTTAGCCAGAATACATCAGAAGGACCGGTTCTGTTGAAAGCAGCAGCAGGTCTGAGGATCAACAGCAGCTTTGTATGATCGTCACATGCTCAGAGGGATTATCAGGATAAAGAGCCAGCCGAGTAAAGCTGGGGTCCTGCAGCTCCGGATTACTGCTGCCCCGTCTGCACGTACAGAGGGACACTTTGCTTTGCTGGCTTTACTAACTTTACTAACGGTGCATTTCCACTACAGCAAGGAGCTCGCTTTGAGCGTGCCGTGCCCAGCCCATTTCTGGTTGCGTTTCCACTAGGCCTAGTTCCGCCTAGCGGGTACTATTTCACAGTTTTTTCTGGCCCCATAACATCGAGGTTCTTTCCGGGCCAACAACCCGGCTGAGTCGGGCTGAGTATGCTAAACTAGAGAGAGAATTGCTGGCAGGGGGCTACAACTACAACAAGATGAACATATTGGACCGTGATTTAATTATAATACACGTTTCAAAATGATGCCGAAGTAACAACACACTGATACCGGTTAGTAAACACCATGAGTTAACGCTTGAGTCTGCAGACAGACGGCAGAGAAACACCTTTTAGAATGTGTGTTTTCTGAATGGAGATCGGCTAAGCTAACGCTATATATGCTCCGACCGTCCTCACTCACAACAACGGCCTACAGACATGAATAAACCAGCGACTGTGTTCTCCGTGACTCAGGCAGTCCTGTGGTTTGTACTGGTTTCACTTCTGTCTGGTTTCTGAACAGATATGAGGAGCTGTGAGCTCTGAGGGCTAACAGCTAACGGCTGATGTTGGTTTTCTGTGGTTCTCATTGAAGATGATGTCACGGCTCCGCCTACACTGCGTTACTATAGTTACTGCCCCAGCTACTACACTGTAATGGAAACGCAGCATAAAGTGAGCCAGTCCTAACAAGGCCTAACGAGGCCTAGCCATACCGAGCGAGGCCCTGTAGTGGAAATGTGCCATTACTTTATTTTACTAACTTTATTTACTTTACTAACTTTACTGACTTTACTTTAAATGGACTGTACTTATATAGCGCTTTATCCAGTCTTCAAGACCCCTCAAAGCGCTTTACATACATGTCATTCACCCATTCACACAGAGCAGTGTACCTGACTCTAGGACCTAACATTCACACACCGTTGGCCATCGGGAGCAACTCAGGGTTCAGTATCTTGCCCAAGGATACATCGACATGTTGACTGCACGGGCTGGGATCGAACCCACAACATTCTGGTTTGAAATACGACCGCACTCCCTCGCAGCCACAGTCACCCTGATTTTACTAACTTTACTTACTTTACTAACTTTACTAACTTTACTTACTTTACTAACTTTACTAACTTTACTTACTTTACTAACTTACTAACTTTACTAACTTTACTAACTTGAATAACTTTACTTTACTTTTAATGAAGCTTAGCGCAAGTTCAATCAGGAAGACCAATATCCTCTGGTGTTACAAATCTTTTCATCTCTCCTCTCCCAATAAGTGATCGGGGGCGTTACTCCCCAGCTAGCCAATCATCGCACCCGCTAACCCCTTTAAATCTGCTCTTCCCTCTCTGTCAGTTTGTCATTTCAGGTGTCAACGCACAAGTATACGTGTCACTGTGTTTCATGTTTAAAGCAAGCAGCAGCAGGGCTTCGTCCCAGCTCCAGGCATTATTCATCAGCTCCGCAGTCTTGCGGATTAAGCTACAGGCGGCGTTCCCCAGTCGGCTAGCGGTTAAGTAGGCTAGCGGTCAGTCGGCTAGCGGTTCCAGTCGGCTAGCGGGTTCCAGTCGGCTAGCGGTTCCAGTCGGCTAGCGGTTCCAGCCGGCCGCCCCCAAACCCGGACGCGGGAGGAAAAGACAAGGAAATCGGCTCCACGGAAGTTCCTCCGGCTTAATGGAAATGGGCTACTTCACGCAAACAATTGACGCACGCCTTCAGTCTCTCAAGAGGGTATCACTGGCTTCAGGGCCGCTCAAATGCGGCGCTTCCGGCTTCACGCGGAACGGGTCCTCATTGCATGCGAAGCTTTACCCATTCTGGCTTCAATCACAACCCCTCCTGCAGGCCGGCAGGGCTCAAGCTACATCCCATTGAAGCTACTTCTCCCGGCTCAGTAGCCAGTACTGGACACTAAGTGCGTCTAGGCGGCTAGCAGGTCCATTGCACAGCCCAGGCTCTCGCCTCACCTCTAAAACAGGCGTCAGGGGTAGCGCTGGCAAGAGGCAGTTGCAACACATTCACGAGATGTTCGTTATATTGTTACGACATTAGGGTCATGCAGAGTGAGATCGCTACCCCTTCAAGAGAGGGGTGTGGCGCGTGCGTGGGTATGGCAGAGCGAGAGTGAGCGAGCAGGAAATATGTTTTCTATCTATCTCGCGAAACAGAAGAGCTAAATAAATGCAACGACCTCCCAAGAAGAGCTCGCCTCTCTCCAGTCATTCCGATAAAGTGGGTTATTGAACCCGAAGCGTTTTGCTTCTGGCCCTGGGAGACGACAGAGAGTCACCCCCCCCCCGTTTCCTCGACTACGGTCTGGGAGCCGACAGGAAGTTTAACACTATGCATGGCTACCTTTAGTTCAGGGTTAAGTTGAGTTCCAGGCAGTGTTGGGGGTTAACGTGGTTACAGTATGGAGCTTCAGTAACGTATCATTTTGCGGACGAAGCAATGTAACACATTACTTATGCAGTTCGGGTAATTACTACCCGTTACAATGCTCAGTAAGTAACGCAGTTTCAAGCTTCAACACAGTGTTACCTGAAATGAACGGTTGTTTCGTAGGGCTTCTTTTGAAATATCGCGTCATGGTCTGCGTCATGACGTAACTGTTTACGTCGCCGTTTTCTCCCGATACCGCTGTCAAACAAACATCAGTAGAGGATTGCGTCGGGTAGTTTTTCATCATACAAAGCCAGATTCAATCAGAACGACTTCTTCAAACTACACTTTTTCTAGAATTGCCGCGACGTATCGGTTATCATGTGGTTCAGTGGCATTAACGCCGCTGCAGTGTGTGTGCACCGGAGTTATTCCATCGTTAACTCACACGCCAGCGGTCGCCGTTAAGCACTCACTGTCCGACTGTCACATAAGCAGCCAATAATTATTTACATCTCTTAGCGACGTGATTCAGTATGAATTTACGCCGTCGGCATCACAACACTGTCATTAAGGTTCTCTGGCATCCTACAGGTGATGTTTGCTTAGCAACCGAGCTAATCAGTCATCTCGACTACTGTCAATATCGTTGCGGCATTAAACTGTTTCCTACACAATAACAGATTCTTAGTGCTGCCCGACTCGTATAAGCGTTTCAAGGTGCCGTCGCGTTCTAGTCACTTTGTTCAAGCGCTACTGCTCGTGACAACTATATTCGCTTTAGTGTAGGCTACTAGCATGACTGGTATTGCTCAGGGCAATCTCGATGACAACGGTCAATGTTCCCCTAGATAATGTAATCTTAATAGTGTGCGGGCCAAGGCTGGCTCTTCAAAGCAGATATTAACGACGCGCTTTAAAGTTCCCATCATCCGTTCAGCGGAACTCTTTCAGCCTCAAGCGGGAGTCGAGTAGGAGAAACTACGCGTGCATCGGCTATTCGGGTAAATAATGTTAATAGTTGTCTCTCCCCAGTTCAATCACCCACTGCTCAGGGAGATCCCCTCATGCGTTGCCTTACGCCATCTAGTGTTCAAATACAAACACGACTAACCTATAACTCCGCTCAACTGGGAAAAGAGAAGAAGAAAGAAGAAGAGACTCCTCCAGGAGCACAGCGTTCCTAATCACGAGGAACGATAGGCCCCGTCACACACCCAGAGTTCCTCGGCATCACATCAAGCTCATGGTATTAATGTTCCTCTAACCAAACTGCGTGCATCCACATAACGTCAAGGCGTCTACAGCAACATCTCCAACGACAGTTGCTCTTCCTCACCGGGCAACCGTACTTCGCATGCGGATAATCTTCGGCACGCCATCATCTCCCGTTTCCTGGACGTGGCATCCGCCGGCCGCACGATGACCGCGTTGTCCCCCATCTCTTAAGGACGTGCACTACACATCCTCCGTTTTGATCATCCGCCATAGCGGCACGCTCAGATTTCCACTTTGCTTATACATTTATTATCACACTCACTTTACTACTATACTTACTCACTTTACTAACTTTACTCACTTTACTAACTTTACTCACTATACTTTACTCACTTTACTTTATTAACTTTACTAACTATACTTTACTCACTTTACTCACTTTACTCACTTTACTTCAATTTCTTTAAATAACGTTACTGAGCTCCCAGTGCTCTCCATATGACATTAGCAGGACGTGCACTTAGCAGGGACGTGCACTTAGCAGGGACGTGCACTTAGCAGGACGTGCACTTAGCAGGGACGTGCACAGACATTTGAGGGGCTGTTGCTCTAAACTGGAAAAAGGGCCGCAAAGATAAGACCAAAACGCGTATTACATTCATTCGAACAGTAATTCACATCATCATCTCCTAACAAAATAAGCTAAGGCAACTACTTGCATTCGGTGACTTGATTTTAAAATGAAAACCAGGGAAGGTCCATATCTCATTAAAATATCTAACGTTAGAAACTACTAAAGACACAATGGGGACAATTCAATGTAGTTTGACCTTTGCAGACATACTGATAAAATAGGGCTTCTATAATTACCTTAAATAAACTCACTAATTAATGAAACCAGTTCAATACGCATTATTCTTATCATTCTTTATGAGCGCAGTAACGGTAATGTATCTAATTACTTATTCATTTAGTATTCCATAACTTAATAACAGAGATGGTCAAAACTAAAGTAGAGCCATGGCAGAAATCCTACAAGAAGAAGAAGATTCAAGTTATTGTCATTACGTAGTACCGGTACTATGTACGAAACGGTTTCTCTGCATTTGACCCATCCTAGTGTTCGGAGCAGTGGGCTGCCTTTAGCACGGCGCCCGGGGAGCCTTGCTCAGGGACACCTCGTAGCACTTGGTCTCTCCGGGACTTGAACTGGTGACCTTCCAGTTGCCAAGCCAAGTCCCTATGGACTTCGCCACCACCGCCCCAGCGGACAGTGTTCTCCCGTATGTGAGAGAGGGCGATCAAGAGAAGAGAGCGAGCGGCGCGCTGAGGGAGTTCACCATGGATGTGTAATAGGAGTTTACAGAGGAGATGAAACGCCACAGAAAGACAGAAGCACACTAGCAAGTATATGGAGGTGTTTCTTTGTAAAGAACCGACGGCGTCCAGAGGAAGTAAAGTCCCTGCCATGAGAAAACTAAAAATCTATTTTCCAGATCCCGACACTGGAGATGGTCTCAACGCACCGCACCAATACAGAAGCCTATGATACATATTATATATATAAGAGGCTACGTAGCATGTGTAATCACACACTTAGCCATATAGAACATACATAATAAAAACGTAGGCCAACCTGGTTTAAAACACGTTTGTGGTCATACTGAGTTCACACTGAAACGAGTTCTTCATTCAAAATGTCGCGGGCAATTACATGTAATAAGAAGGAGAGAAGAAGAAGAAGGAAAAGAAGTAGTAGAAGAAGAATGAAGCTGGTGTGTTTCTCATCGTGTTGATTCGACCACAACAGAAAGAAAACATCCCGCTCTCTCCAGAGGGGCAGGTCAGCCGAACAGGGGAACGGGCTGTTGCTCGGGCAACGATAGCCCGTACCTGTGCATTAGAGCTCACAGTACTCTCTGTATACTACACTAGAGATCACAGTACTCTCTGTGTACTACACTAGAGATCACAGTACTCTCTGTATACTACACTAGAGATCACAGTACTCTCTGTACCCTCTGTGTACTACACTAGAGATCACAGTACTCTCTGTATACTACACTAGAGATCACAGTACTCTCTGTATACTACACTAGAGATCACAGTACTCTCTGTATACTACACTAGAGCTCACAGTACTCTCTGTACTCTCTGTATACTACACTAGAGCTCACAGTACTCTCTGTACCCTCTGGATACTACACTAGAGATCACAGTACTCTCTGTGTACTACACTAGAGATCACAGTACTCTCTGTACTCTCTGTATACTACACTAGAGATCACAGTACTCTCTGTATACTACACTAGAGATCACAGTACTCTCTGTGTACTACATTAGAGCTCACAGTACTCTCTGTATACTACATTAGAGCTCACAGTACTCTCTGTGTACTACACTAGAGCTCACAGTACTCTCTGTACCCTCTGGATACTACACTAGAGATCACAGTACTCTCTGTGTACTACACTAGAGATCACAGTACTCTCTGTACTCTCTGTATACTACACTAGAGATCACAGTACTCTATGTATACTACACTAGAGATCACAGTACTCTCTGTATACTACATTAGAGCTCACAGTACTCTCTGTATACTACATTAGAGCTCACTGTACTCTCTGTGTACTACATTAGAGCTCACAGTACTCTCTGTATACTACATTAGAGCTCACAGTACTCTCTGTATACTGCATTAGAGCTCACTGTACTCTCTGTATACTACATTAGAGCTCACAGTACTCTCTGTGTACTACATTAGAGCTCACAGTACTCTCTGTATACTACATTAGAGCTCACAGTACTCTCTGTATACTGCATTAGAGCTCACTGTACTCTCTGTATACTACATTAGAGCTCACAGTACTCTCTGTATACTACATTAGAGCTCACAGTACTCTCTGTGTACTACATTAGAGCTCACAGTACTCTCTGTATACTACATTAGAGCTCACAGTACTCTCTGTATACTGCATTAGAGCTCATTGTACTCTCTGTATACTACATTAGAGCTCACAGTACTCTCTGTATACTACATTAGAGCTCACAGTACTCTCTGTGTACTACATTAGAGATCACAGTACTCTCTGTATATTACATTAGAGATCACAGTACTCTCTGTATACTACATTAGAGCTTACTGTACTCTCTGTGTACTACATTAGAGATCACAGTACTCTCTGTATACTACATTAGAGCTCACAGTACTCTCTGTATACTACATTAGAGATCACAGTACTCTCTGTATACTACATTAGAGCTCACTGTACTCTCTGTGTACTACATTAGAGATCACAGTACTCTCTGTATACTACATTAGAGCTCACAGTACTCTCTGTATACTACATTAGAGCTCACAGTACTCTCTGTATACTACATTAGAGCTCACTGTACCCCCCCCCCCCCCCTGCAGGTATGCCAGTCTGTACTTCTGCTGTGCCATCGAGCCTCAGGATAACGAACTCATCACGCTGGAGATCATCCACAGATACGTGGAGCTGCTGGACAAATACTTCGGCAGTGTGAGTTTCTCCTCTTGTTTCCACCTGGTCTCCTAGAGTCCACGTCCCCGTAACAGACCTGCATGGGAGAGGGTGGTGTTCCTCTCTTTGATGTCTTAACACGGCAAGGCAAGGCAAGGCAAGGCAAGGCAAGGCAAGGCAAGGCAAGGCAAGGCAAGGCAAGGCAAGGCAAGGCAAGGCAAGGCAAGGCAAGGCAAGGCAAGGCAAGGCAAGGCAAGGCAAGGCAAGGCAAGGCCAAGGCAAGGCAAGGCAAGGCAAGGCAAGGCAAGGCAAGGCAAGGCAAGGCAAGGCAAGGCAAGGCAAGGCAAGGCAAGGCAAGGCAAGGCAAGGCAAGGCAAGGCAAGGCAAGGCAAGGCAAGGCAAGGCAAGGCAAGGCAAGGCAAGGCAAGGCAGGCAAGGCAAGGCAAGGCAAGGCAAGGCAAGGCAAGGCAAGGCAAGGCAAGGCAGGCAAGGCAAGGCAAGGCAAGGCAAGGCAAGGCAAGGCAAGGCAAGGCAAGGCAAGGCAAGGCAAGGCAAGGCAAGGCAAGGCAAGGCAAGGCAAGGCAAGGCAAGGCAAGGCAAGGCAAGGCAAGGCAAGGCAAGGCAAGGCAAGGCAAGGCAAGGCAAGGCAAGGCAAGGCAAGGCAGGCAAGGCAAGGCAAGGCAAGGCAAGGCAAGGCAAGGCAAGGCAAGGCAGCAGGCAAGGCAAGGCAAGGCAAGGCAAGGCAAGGCAAGGCAAGGCAAGGCAAGGCAAGGCAAGGCAAGGCAAGGCAAGGCAAGGCAAGGCAAGGCAAGGCAAGGCAAGGCAAGGCAAGGCAAGGCAAGGCAAGGCAAGGCAAGGCAAGGCAAGGCAAGGCAAGGCAAGGCAAGGCAAGGCAAGGCAAGGCAAGGCAAGGCAAGGCAAGGCAAGGCAAGGCAAGGCAAGGCAAGGCAAGGCAAGGCAAGGCAAGGCAAGGCAAGGCAAGGCAAGGCAAGGCAAGGCAAGGCAAGGCAAGGCAAGGCAAGGCAAGGCAAGGCAAGGCAAGGCAAGGCAAGGCAAGGCAAGGCAAGGCAAGGCAAGGCAAGGCAAGGCAGGCAAGGCAAGGCAAGGCAAGGCAAGGCAAGGCAAGGCAAGGCAAGGCAAGGCAAGGCAAGGCAAGGCAAGGCAAGGCAAGGCAAGGCAAGGCAAGGCAAGGCAAGGCAAGGCAAGGCAAGGCAAGGCAAGGCAAGGCAAGGCAAGGCAAGGCAAGGCAAGGCAAGGCAAGGCAAGGCAAGGCAAGGCAAGGCAAGGCAAGGCAAGGCAAGGCAAGGCAAGGCAAGGCAAGGCAAGGCAAGGCAAGGCAAGGCAAGGCAAGGCAAGGCAAGGCAAGGCAAGGCAAGGCAAGGCAAGGCAAGGCAAGGCAAGGCAAGGCAAGGCAAGGCAAGGCAAGGCAAGGCAAGGCAAGGCAAGGCAAGGCAAGGCAAGGCAAGGCAAGGCAAGGCAAGGCAAGGCAAGGCAGGCAAGGCAAGGCAAGGCAAGGCAAGGCAAGGCAAGGCAAGGCAAGGCAAGGCAAGGCAAGGCAAGGCAAGGCAAGGCAAGGCAAGGCAAGGCAAGGCAAGGCAAGGCAAGGCAAGGCAAGGCAAGGCAAGGCAAGGCAAGGCAAGGCAAGGCAAGGCAAGGCAAGGCAAGGCAAGGCAAGGCAAGGCAAGGCAAGGCAAGGCAGGCAAGGCAAGGCAAGGCAAGGCAAGGCAAGGCAAGGCAAGGCAAGGCAAGGCAAGGCAAGGCAAGGCAAGGCAAGGCAAGGCAAGGCAAGGCAAGGCAAGGCAAGGCAAGGGGCAAGGCAAGGCAAGGCAAGGCAAGGCAAGGCAAGGCAAGGCAAGGCAAGGCAAGGCAAGGCAAGGCAAGGCAAGGCAAGGCAAGGCAAGGCAAGGCAAGGCAAGGCAAGGCAAGGCAAGGCAAGGCAAGGCAAGGCAAGGCAAGGCAAGGCAAGGCAAGGCAAGGCAAGGCAAGGCAAGGCAAGCAAGGCAAGGCAAGGCAAGGCAAGGCAAGGCAAGGCAAGGCAAGGCAAGGCAAGGCAAGGCAAGGCAAGGCAAGGCAGGCAAGGCAAGGCAAGGCAAGGCAAGGCAAGGCAAGGCAAGCAAGGCAAGGCAAGGCAAGGCAAGGCAAGGCAAGGCAAGGCAAGGCAAGGCAAGGCAAGGCAAGGCAAGGCAAGGCAAGGCAAGGCAAGGCAAGGCAAGGCAAGGCAAGGCAAGGCAAGGCAAGGCAAGGCAAGGCAAGGCAAGGCAAGGCAAGGCAAGGCAAGGCAAGGCAAGGCAAGGCAAGGCAAGGCAAGGCAAGGCAAGGCAAGGCAAGGCAAGGCAAGGCAAGGCAAGGCAAGGCAAGGCAAGGCAAGGCAAGGCACTTTACAAAAAATGAAAGACATTAAGCATAAAAAAGAAAAGCTAATAAAATAAACATTAAAATAAAAAGTACATGGATAAAAGTTACAGTGCAGTCTAAGATATGAATAGTTCAATTAAAAGCAGCGACAAAAAGAAAAGTCTTCTTGCTGGATTTGAAAGTAGTCGAGTTGCAGCGGACCTGCAGGTTTCTGGGAGCTTGTTCCAGATGTTTGGAGCATAATAACTGAACGCTGCTTCTCCAGGTTTAGTTCTGACTCTGGGGACAGAAAGCTGACCAGTC
Organism: Chaenocephalus aceratus; assembly: GCA_023974075.1. NCBI lineage: Eukaryota > Metazoa > Chordata > Actinopteri > Perciformes > Channichthyidae > Chaenocephalus > Chaenocephalus aceratus. The sequence continues at coordinate 35,745 of JAMFTG010000561.1, forward strand.
CCTGAAGACCTGAGAGATCTGACTCTGGGGACAGAAAGCTGACCAGTCCCCGAAGACCTGAGAGATCTGTCTCTGGGGACAGGAAGCTGACCAGTCCCTGAAGACCTGAGAGTTCTGTCTCTGGGGACAGAAAGCTGACCAGTCCCTGAAGACCTGAGAGATCTGTCTCTGGGGACAGAAAGCTGACCAGTCCCTGAAGACCTGAGAGTTCTGACTCTGGGGACAGGAAGCTGACCAGTCCCTGAAGACCTGAGAGATCTGACTCTGGGGACAGGAAGCTGACCAGTCCCTGAAGACCTGAGAGATCTGTCTCTGGGGACAGGAAGCTGACCAGTCCCTGAAGACCTGAGAGACCTGACTCTGGGGACAGGAAGCTGACCAGTCCCTGAAGACCTGAGAGATCTGGCTCTGGGGACAGAAAGCTGACCAGTCCCTGAAGACCTGAGAGATCTGACTCTGGGGACAGGAAGCTGACCAGTCCCTGAAGACCTGAGAGATCTGACTCTGGGGACAGGAAGCTGACCAGTCCCTGAAGACCTGAGAGATCTGTCTCTGGGGACAGAAAGCTGACCAGTCCCTGAAGACCTGAGAGATCTGGATGCTTCATCATTCAGCAGGAGGTCAGAACTGTATTTTGGGCCTAGACCATTCAGTGCTTTATAAACCAGCAGCAGTATTTAGACATCTATTCTTTGACACACAGGAAGCCAGTGTGAAGACTTCAGAACAGGAGTGATGTGATCCACTTTCTTAGTGTCAGTGAGGACTCGAGCAGCGGCGTTCTGGATCAGCTGCAGCTTCCTAATAGATGTTTTAGTGAGACCTGTGAAGACACCTTTGCAGTAGTCCAGTCTAATGAAGATAAAACATGGAAGAGTGTGTTGTTCCTCTCTTTGATGTCTTAACACTGTCATCGACATCAAGCTGGACCCCTTTGAAGCTGTGGTGGACACTGCACAGGCTGATAACCCACCCATCCTCAGCGGAGCTCCTTCTCCAACTGACTGCTGCAGCTCCGCTGTCACGAGGACCCATACAGGAACACATTCCTGCCCACTGCCGTAACTCTGTCCAACAAATCCCCTCTGCTGGAGGAGAACTCTCTGCTCCATCGTTCCTCTTGGAATAAAACCACATTGTACATTTATATAATCAATTAAATAAATATCCCATCTGCCATATATTTATGTATATATAATACCTTGTTGAATTCAACATGTATATTTTCTACTTTCTTGTTTATTTCTAGTCTTTGCATTTGTATTGTACGATGCCATGTCTTTATTATGCTGCTGCAACGCAGACGTTTCCCACATTGGGATCAATAAAGTACGATCTAGTCTTCTTATCTTATCTTACTACTGCATGGAAGAGTGTGTTGTTCCTCTCTTTGAAGTGTACTAGTTTCTGATCAAAGGGCTCTGAAGTCCCACAGCACAGGTCTTTGTTTAACACAACAGCTGTTAGTTTGGTTGTCAGGCAGATTTCTGCCACACATTGATTAAAGTATTTCTCATTCATGATTCCTTCTTTTGTGCACATCAGGTTTGTGAGCTGGACATTATCTTTAACTTCGAGAAGGCTTACTTCATCCTGGACGAGTTCCTGCTTGGCGGGGAAGCTCAGGAGACGTCCAAGAAGAACGTCCTGAAGGCCATCGAGCAGGCGGACCTGCTGCAGGAGGTCAGGACTCACCCTCCATGCTTCAAAGCTTCATCCTGTTTCAATGTTTCATCCTGTTTCAATGCTTCATCCTGTTTCATCCTGTTTCATCCTGTTTCAATGCTTCATCCTGTTTCATCCTGTTTCATCCTGTTTCATCCTGTTTCATCCTGTTTCATCCTGTTTCAACGCTTCATCCTATTTCATCCTGTTTCATCCTGTTTCAACGCTTCATCCTGTTTCATCCTGCTTCATCCTGTTTCATCCTGTTTCAATGCTTCATCCTGTTTCATCCTGTTTCATCCTGTTTCAATGTTTCATCCTGTTTCATCCTGTTTCAATGCTTCATCCTGTTTCATCCTGTTTCAATGCTTCATCCTGTTTCATCCTGTTTCATCCTGTTTCAATGCTTCATCCTGTTTCAATGCTTCATCCTGTTTCATCCTGTTTCATCCTGTTTCAATGCTTCATCCTGTTTCATCCTGTTTCATCCTGTTTCAATGCTTCATCCTGTTTCAACGCTTCATCCTGTTTCAATGCTTCATCCTGTTTCAACGCTTCATCCTGTTTCAATGTTTCATCCTGCTTTAATACTTCATCCTGTTTCAATGCTTCATCCTGTTTCAATGCTCCATCCTGTTTCAATGCTTCATCCTGCTTTAATACTTCATCCTGTCGCTGTCAGCTTTCATCTGAACACCAACTTTCAACTTTCAACTTTAATTGGAAGTAAGATGTACCTTCAGAAACAGCTGCTTTATATTTGGTGATGTGTCTTCTCTTCGCTGGTTGTCTTTGGTTTAGTTAAAGGAATTGCAGCTCACTGTTTCTCTGCCTGTCTCCTCTTTCCTGTGATTTTCAGAACATAGACTTTCAGATGCGCCTTTTTGCAGGTACAGTTTCTAGAAACCCAGATACCCCTGCTTTAGTGCTACATCAGTAGATCCACCAATCAGAAGTCAGTACCATCAGTAGATCCACCAATCAGAAGTCAGTACCATCAGTAGATCCACCAATCAGTAGTCAGTACCATCAGTAGATCCACCAATCAGAAGTCAGTACCATCAGTAGATCCACCAATTAGAAGTCAGTACCATCAGTAGATCCACCAATCAGAAGTCAGTACCATCAGTAGATCCACTAATCAGAAGTCAGTACCATCAGTAGATCCACCAATCAGTAGTCAGTACCATCAGTAGATCCACCAATCAGAAGTCAGTACCATCAGTAGATCCAAAAATCAGTAGTCAGTACCATCAGTAGATCCACCAATCAGAAGTCAGTACCATCAGTAGATCCACTAATCAGAAGTCAGTACCATCAGTAGATCCACTAATCAGAAGTCAGTACCATCAGTAGATCCACCAATTAGAAGTCAGTACCATCAGTAGATCCACCAATCAGAAGTCAGTACCATCAGTAGATCCACTAATCAGAAGTCAGTACCATCAGCAGATCCACCAATCAGTAGTCAGTACCATCAGTTGGACCACCAATCAGTAGTCAGTACCATCAGTAGATCCACCAATCAGAAGTCAGTACCATCAGTAGATCCACCAATTAGAAGTCAGTACCATCAGTAGATCCACCAATCAGAAGTCAGTACCATCAGTAGATCCACCAATCAGTAGTCAGTACCATCAGTAGATCCACCAATTAGAAGTCAGTACCATCTGCAGATCCACCAATCAGTAGTCAGTACCATCAGTAGATCCACCAATCAGTAGTCAGTGCCATCAGTAGATCCACCAATTAGAAGTCAGTACCATCTGCAGATCCACCAATCAGTAGTCAGTACCATCAGTAGATCCACCAATCAGTAGTCAGTCCCATTAACAACATTTCCATTAGTGTAATTTAGTAATTTATTTAAACTTGTCAAATATTTTTGGCATTTTGGTTAATTGGAATAAAAGAAACAATCATGTTGTTATTAAAGACAACGATAGTTGCCGTCCTTTAAAAAGCCTAACGCTCAAGTTTAATTTCTTTGGGATGGGGGGTTAGGGTTCCAGGAAAACATAACTCAGGGGATTAGGTGGAGTTACTTTAATCAGCTTTGAATGAAACAGGAGCTGCTGGTGATACGCATATCGTCTTATAGCAATGAAAGAAGAGCAGCTTCCTGCTGCTGTTCTCTTGACTTCCTGTCCTCATATCAACATGTTTGCCTCTCAGGTGTGATGGTCCCAAATCTGGTCTCTGAGTCCTCTGGGCTTTTCCAGAACTAGGCCTGCGGAGGTGAATACTGTGTGTTTGTGACGTAGGCCTGTAGTCAGACTAGTCAACTGTGAATGGACAGCCCATAATATAGTTGTGTTGGAGACAGCGTATGTATTAGTGTGTGTTTGGTTCCCCTGTGTAACATTTCATAAGCTCCTCCCCCACCAGATGTTCTTATGTTTCCTGTTCGTATAGATCTGCCGTTCGGAGAGGAGACACTTCAATAAGCAGTGAAACAAAAAAGTGGGGGATGGATATAACCACGTCATGTTGTATCAGGGGGATGTTACCAGGGGGATGTTACCAGGTCATGTTGTACCAGGTGGATGTAACCAGGTCATGTTGTACCAGGTGGATGTAACCAGGTCATGTTGTACCAGGTGTATGTAACCACGTCATGTTGTACCAGGTGGATGTAACCACGTCATGTTGCACCAGGTGGATGTAACCACGTCATGTTGCACCATGTGGATGTAACCACGTCATGTTGTACCAGGTGGATGTAACCACGTCATGTTGCACCAGGTGGATGTAACCACGTCATGTTGTACCATGTGGATGTAACCACGTCATGTTGTACCAGGTGGATGTAACCACGTCATGTTGCACCAGGTGGATGTAACCACGTCATGTTGTACCAGGATGTAACCACGTCATGTTGTACCAGGTGGATGTAACCACGTCATGTTGCCCAGGTGGATGTAACCACGTCATGTTGTACCAGGTGGATGTAACCACGTCATGTTGTACCATGTGGATGTAACCACGTCATGTTGTACCAGGTGGATGTTACCACGTCATGTTGTACCAGGTGGATGTTACCACGTCATGTTGTACCAGGTGGATGTTACCACGTCATGTTGTACAGGGGATGTAACCACGTCATGTTGTACCAGGTGGATGTAACCACGTCATGTTGCACCAGGTGGATGTAACCACGTCATGTTGTACCAGGTGGATGTAACCACGTCATGTTGTACCAGGTGGATGTTACCACGTCATGTTTGTACCAGGTAGATGTAACCACGTCATGTTGCACCAGGTGGATGTAACCACGTCATGTTGTACCATGTGGATGTAACCACGTCATGTTGTACCAGGTGGATGTTACCACGTCATGTTGTACCAGGTGGATGTAACCACGTCATGTTGTACCAGGTGGATGTAACCACGTCATGTTGTACCAGGTGGATGTTACGTCATGTTGCACCAGGTGGATGTAACCACGTCATGTTGTACCAGGTGGATGTAACCACGTCATGTTGCACCAGGTGGATGTAACCACGTCATGTTGTACCAGGTGGATTAACCAGGGGGATGTTACCAGGTCATGTTGTACCAGGTGGATGTAACCAGGTCATGTTGTACCAGGTGGATGTAACCAGGTCATGTTGTACCAGGTGGATGTAACCACGTCATGTTGTACCAGGTGGATGTAACCACGTCATGTTGTACCAGGTGGATGTAACCACGTCATGTTGCACCAGGTGGATGTAACCACGTCGTGTTGTACGAGGTGGATGTAACCAGGTCATGTTGTACCAGGTGGATGTAACCACGTCGTGTTGTACGAGGTGGATGTAACCACGTCATGTTGCACCAGGTGGATGTAACCACGTCATGTTGTATCAGGGGGATGTTACCAGGTGGATGTAACCAGGTCATGTTGTACCAGGTGGATGTAACCACGTCGTGTTGTACGAGGTGGATGTAACCACGTCATGTTGCACCAGGTGGATGTAACCACGTCATGTTGCACCAGGTGGATGTTACCACGTTGTGTTGCACCAGGTGGATGTAACCACGTCATGTTGCACCAGGTGGATGTAACCACGTCATGTTGCACCAGGTGGATGTAACCACGTCGTGTTGCACCAGGTGGATGTAACCACGTCGTGTTGCACCAGGTGGATGTTACCACGTTGTGTTGCACCAGGTGGATGTTACCACGTCGTGTTGCACCAGGTGGATGTAACCACGTCATGTTGCACCAGGTGGATGTAACCACGTCATGTTGTACCAGGTGGATGTAACCACGTCATGTTGCACCAGGTGAATGTAACCACGTCATGTTGCACCAGGTGGATGTAACCACGTCATGTTGTACCATGTGGATGTAACCACGTCATGTTGCACCAGGTGGATGTAACCAGGTGGATGTAACCACGTCATGTTTACCAGGTGGATGTAACCACGTCATGTTGCACCAGGTGGATGTAACCACGTCATGTTGTACCAGGTGGATGTAACCACGTCATGTTGCACCAGGTGGATGTAACCACGTCATGTTGTACCAGGTGGATGTAACCACGTCATGTTGCACCAGGTGGATGTAACCACGTCATGTTGTACCAGGTGGATGTAACCACGTCATGTTGTACCAGGTGGATGTTACCACGTCATGTTGTACCAGGTAGATGTAACCACGTCATGTTGCACCAGGTGGATGTAACCACGTCATGTTGTACCATGTGGATGTAACCACGTCATGTTGTCCAGGTGGATGTTACCACGTCATGTTGTACCAGGTGGATGTAACCACGTCATGTTGTACCAGGTGGATGTAACCACGTCATGTTGTACCAGGTGGATGTTACCACGTCATGTTGCACCAGGTGGATGTAACCACGTCATGTTGTACCAGGTGGATGTAACCACGTCATGTTGCACCAGGTGGATGTAACCACGTCATGTTGTACCAGGTGGATGTAACCAGGGGGATGTTACCAGGTCATGTTGTACCAGGTGGATGTAACCAGGTCATGTTGTACCAGGTGGATGTAACCAGGTCATGTTGTACCAGGTGGATGTAACCACGTCATGTTGTACCAGGTGGATGTAACCACGTCATGTTGTACCAGGTGGATGTAACCACGTCATGTTGCACCAGGTGGATGTAACCACGTCGTGTTGTACGAGGTGGATGTAACCAGGTCATGTTGTACCAGGTGGATGTAACCACGTCGTGTTGTACGAGGTGGATGTAACCACGTCATGTTGCACCAGGTGGATGTAACCACGTCATGTTGTATCAGGGGGATGTTACCAGGTGGATGTAACCAGGTCATGTTGTACCAGGTGGATGTAACCACGTCGTGTTGTACGAGTGGATGTACCACGTCATGTTGCACCAGGTGGATGTAACCACGTCATGTTGCACCAGGTGGATGTTACCACGTTGTGTTGCACCAGGTGGATGTAACCACGTCATGTTGCACCAGGTGGATGTAACCACGTCATGTTGCACCAGGTGGATGTAACCACGTCGTGTTGCACCAGGTGGATGTAACCACGTCGTGTTGCACCAGGTGGATGTTACCACGTTGTGTTGCACCAGGTGGATGTAACCACGTCATGTTGTACCAGGTGGATGTAACCACGTCATGTTGCACCAGGTGGATGTAACCACGTCATGTTGCACCAGGTGGATGTAACCAGGTGGATGTAACCACGTCATGTTGTACCAGGTGGATGTAACCACGTCATGTTGCACCAGGTGGATGTAACCACGTCATGTTGTACCAGGTGGATGTAACCACGTCATGTTGCACCAGGTGGATGTAACCACGTCATGTTGCACCAGGTGGATGTAACCACGTCATGTTGCACCAGGTGGATGTAACCACGTCATGTTGTACCATGTGGATGTAACCACGTCATGTTGCACCAGGTGGATGTAACCACGTCATGTTGTACCAGGTGGATGTAACCACGTCGTGTTGCACCAGGTGGATGTTACCACGTCATGTTGCACCATGTGGATGTAACCACGTCATGTTGCACCAGGTGGATGTAACCACGTCATGTTGTACCAGGTGGATGTAACCACGTCATGTTGTACCAGGTGGATGTAACCACGTCATGTTGCACCAGGTGGATGTAACACGTCATGTTGTACCAGGTGGATGTTACCACGTCATGTTGCACCATGTGGATGTAACCACGTCATGTTGTACCAGGTGGATGTAACCACGTCATGTTGCACCAGGTGGATGTAACCAGGTCATGTTGCACCAGGTGGATGTAACCACGTCATGTTGTACCAGGTGGATGTAACCACGTCATGTTGTACCAGGTGGATGTAACCACGTCATGTTGCACCAGGTGGATGTAACCACGTCATGTTGCACCATGTGGATGTAACCACGTCATGTTGTACCAGGTGGATGTAACCACGTCATGTTGCACCATGTATATGTAACCACGTCATGTTGCACCAGGTGGATGTAACCACGTCATGTTGTACCAGGTGGATGTAACCACGTCATGTTGTACCAGGTGGATGTAACCACGTCATGTTGCACCAGGTGGATGTAACCACGTCATGTTGCACCAGGTGGATGTAACCACGTCATGTTGCACCAGGTGGATGTAACCACGTCATGTTGCACCAGGTGGATGTAACCACGTCATGTTGTACCAGGTGGATGTAACCACGTCATGTTGCACCAGGTGGATGTTACCACGTCATGTTGTACCAGGTTGATGTAACCACGTCATGTTGCACCAGGTGGATGTAACCACGTCATGTTGTACCATGTGGATGTAACCACGTCATGTTGTACCATGTGGATGTAACCACGTCATGTTGCACCAGGTGGATGTAACCACGTCATGTTGTACCAGGTTGATGTAACCACGTCATGTTGTACCATGTGGATGTAACCACGTCATGTTGCACCAGGTGTATGTAACCACGTCATGTTGTACCAGGTTGATGTAACCACGTCATGTTGTACCATGTGGATGTAACCACGTCATGTTGCACCAGGTGGATGTAACCACGTCATGTTGTACCAGGTTGATGTAACCACGTCATGTTGTACCATGTGGATGTAACCACGTCATGTTGTACCAGGTGGATGTAACCACGTCATGTTGCACCAGGTGGATGTAACCAGGTCATGTTGCACCAGGTGGATGTAACCACGTCATGTTGTACCAGGTGGATGTAACCACGTCATGTTGTACCAGGTGGATGTAACCACGTCATGTTGCACCAGGTGGATGTAACCACGTCATGTTGCACCATGTGGATGTAACCACGTCATGTTGTACCAGGTGGATGTAACCACGTCATGTTGCACCATGTATATGTAACCACGTCATGTTGCACCAGGTGGATGTAACCACGTCATGTTGTACCAGGTGGATGTAACCACGTCATGTTGTACCAGGTGGATGTAACCACGTCATGTTGCACCAGGTGGATGTAACCACGTCATGTTGCACCAGGTGGATGTAACCACGTCATGTTGCACCAGGTGGATGTAACCACGTCAGTTGCACCAGGTGGATGTAACCACGTCATGTTGTACCAGGTGGATGTAACCACGTCATGTTGCACCAGGTGGATGTTACCACGTCATGTTGTACCAGGTTGATGTAACCACGTCATGTTGCACCAGGTGGATGTAACCACGTCATGTTGTACCATGTGGATGTAACCACGTCATGTTGTACCATGTGGATGTAACCACGTCATGTTGCACCAGGTGGATGTAACCACGTCATGTTGTACCAGGTTGATGTAACCACGTCATGTTGTACCATGTGGATGTAACCACGTCATGTTGCACCAGGTGTATGTAACCACGTCATGTTGTACCAGGTTGATGTAACCACGTCATGTTGTACCATGTGGATGTAACCACGTCATGTTGCACCAGGTGGATGTAACCACGTCATGTTGTACCAGGTTGATGTAACCACGTCATGTTGTACCATGTGGATGTAACCACGTCATGTTGTACCAGGTGGATGTAACCACGTCATGTTGCACCAGGTGGATGTAACCACGTCATGTTGCACCAGGTGGATGTTACCACGTCATGTTGTACCAGGTTGATGTAACCACGTCATGTTGTACCATGTGGATGTAACCACGTCATGTTGTACCATGTGGATGTAACCACGTCATGTTGTACCAGGTGGATGTAACCACGTCATGTTGCCCAGGTGGATGTTACCACGTCATGTTGTACCAGGTGGATGTAACCACGTCATGTTGCACCAGGTGGATGTAACCACGTCATGTTGTACCATGTGGATGTAACCACGTCATGTTGCACCAGGTGGATGTAACCACGTCATGTTGTACCATGTGGATGTAACCACGTCATGTTGTACCAGGTGGATGTTACCACGTCATGTTGCACCAGGTGGATGTAACCACGTCATGTTGTACCATGTGGATGTAACCACGTCATGTTGTACCAGGTGGATGTTACCACGTCATGTTGTACCAGGTGGATGTTACCACGTCATGTGTACCAGGTGGATGTAACCACGTCATGTTGTACCAGGTGGATGTAACCACGTCATGTTGTACCAGGTGGATGTTACCACGTCATGTTGCACCAGGTGGATGTAACCACGTCATGTTGCACCAGGTGGATGTTACCACGTCATGTTGCACCATGTGGATGTAACCACGTCATGTTGCACCAGGTGGATGTTACCACGTCATGTTGTACCAGGTGGATGTAACCACGTCATGTTGTACCAGGTGGATGTAACCACGTCATGTTGCACCAGGTGGATGTTACCACGTCATGTTGTACCAGGTGGATGTTACCACGTCATGTTGTACCAGGTGGATGTTACCACGTCATGTTGTACCAGGTGGATGTAACCACGTCATGTTGTACCAGGTGGATGTAACCACGTCATGTTGTACCAGGTAGATGTAACTACGTCATGTTGCACCAGGTGGATGTTACCACGTCATGTTGTACCAGGTGGATGTAACCATGTCATGTTGTACCAGGTGGATGTAACTACGTCATGTTGCACCAGGTGGATGTAACCACGTCATGTTGTACCAGGTGGATGTAACCATGTCATGTTGTACCAGGTGGATGTAACCACGTCATGTTGCACCAGGTGGATGTAACCATGTCATGTTGTACCAGGTGGATGTAACCATGTCATGTTGTACCAGGTGGATGTAACTACGTCATGTTGCACCAGGTGGATGTAACCATGTCATGTTGTACCAGGTGGATGTAACCATGTCATGTTGTACCAGGTGGATGTAACCAGGTGGATGTTACCACGTCATGTTGCACCAGGTGGACGTAACCACGTCATGTTGCACCATGTGGATGTAACCACGTCATGTTGTACCAGGTGGATGTAACCACGTCATGTTGTACCAGGTGGATGTTACCACGTCATGTTGCACCAGGTGGATGTAACCATGTCATGTTGTACCAGGTGGATGTACCATGTCATGTTGTACCAGGTGGATGTACCAGTGGATGTAACCACGTCATGTTAAACCAGGTGGATGTTACCACGTCATGTTGCACCAGGTGGACGTAACACGTCATGTTGCACACCAGGTGGATGTAACCACGTCATGTTGCACCAGGTGGATGTACCACGTCATGTTGCACCAGGTGGATGTTACCACGTCATGTTGCACCAGGTGGACGTAACCACGTCATGTTGTACCAGGTAGATGTTACCACTTCATGTTGCACCAGGTGGACGTAACCACGTCATGTTGTACCAGGTGGATGTAACCAGGTGGATGTAACCAGGTGGATGTTACCACGTCATGTTGCACCAGGTGGATGTAACCACGTCATGTTGCACCAGGTGGACGTAACCACGTCATGTTGCACCAGGTGGATGTAACCACGTCATGTTGTACCAGGTGGATGTTACTATGTCATGTTGCACCAGGTGGATGTAACCATGTCATGTTGCACCAGGTGGATGTAACCAGGTGGATGTAACCACGTCATGTTGCACCAGGTGGACGTAACCACGTCATGTTGCACCAGGTGGATGTAACCAGGTGGATGTAACCACGTCATGTTGCACCAGGTGGACGTAACAACGTCATGTTGGCACCAGGTGGATGTAACCAGGTGGACGTAACCACGTCATGTTGCACCAGGTAGATGTTACTACGTCATGTTGCACCAGGTGGATGTAACCAGGTGGACGTAACCACGTCATGTTGCACCAGGTGGATGTAACCATGTCATGTTGCACCCGGTGGATGTAACCAGGTGGACGTAACCACGTCATGTTGCACCAGGTGGATGTAACCATGTCATGTTGCACCCGGTGGATGTAACCATGTCATGTTGCACCAGGTGGATGTAACCAGGTGGATGTAACCACGTCATGTTGCACCAGGTGGATGTAACCACGTCATGTTGCACCAGGTGGATGTAACCACGTCATGTTGCACCAGGTGGATGTAACCACGTCATGTTGCACCAGGTGGATGTAACCATGTCATGTTGCACCCGGTGGATGTAACCATGTCATGTTGTACCAGGTGGATGTAACCAACGTCATGTTGCACCAGGTGGATGTAACCATGTCATGTTGCACCCGGTGGATGTAACCACGTCATGTTGCACCAGGTGGATGTAACCACGTCATGTTTGCACCAGGTGGATGTAACCACGTCATGTTGCACCAGGTGGATGTAACCATGTCATGTTGCAACCGGTGGATGTAACCATGTCATGTTGTACCAGGTAGATGTTACCACGTCATGTTGCACCAGGTAGATGTTACCCACGTCATGTTGCACCAGGTGGATGTAACCAGGTGGATTGTAACCACGTCATGTTGCACCAGGTGGATGTTACCACGTCATGTTGCACCAGGTAGATGTTACCACGTCATGTTGTACCAGGTGGATGTAACCACGTCATGTTGTACCAGGTGGATGTAACCACATCATGTTGTACCAGGTAGATGTAACTACGTCATGTTGCACCAGGTGGATGTTACCCACGTCATGTTGTACCAGGTGGATGTAACCATGTCATGTTGTACCAGGTGGATGTAACTACGTCATGTTGCACCAGGTGGATGTAACCACGTCATGTTGTACCAGGTGGATGTAACCATGTCATGTTGTACCAGGTGGATGTAACCACGTCATGTTGCACCAGGTGGATGTAACCATGTCATGTTGTACCAGGTGGATGTAACCATGTCATGTTGTACCAGGTGGATGTAACTACGTCATGTTGCACCAGGTGGATGTAACCATGTCATGTTGTACCAGGTGGATGTAACCATGTCATGTTGTACCAGGTGGATGTAACCAGGTGGATGTTACCACGTCATGTTGCACCAGGTGGACGTAACCACGTCATGTTGCACCATGTGGATGTAACCACGTCATGTTGTACCAGGTGGATGTAACCACGTCATGTTGTACCAGGTGGATGTTACCACGTCATGTTGCACCAGGTGGATGTAACCATGTCATGTTGTACCAGGTGGATGTAACGATGTCATGTTGTACCAGGTGGATGTAACCACGTCATGTTAAAACCAGGTGGATGTTACCACGTCATGTTGCACCAGGTGGACGTAACCACGTCATGTTGCACCAGGTGGATGTAACCACGTCATGTTGCACCAGGTGGATGTAACCACGTCATGTTGCACCAGGTGGATGTTACCACGTCATGTTGCACCAGGTGGACGTAACCACGTCATGTTGTACCAGGTAGATGTTACCACGTCATGTTGCACCAGGTGGACGTAACCACGTCATGTTGTACCAGGTGGATGTAACCAGGTGGATGTAACCAGGTGGATGTTACCACGTCATGTTGCACCAGGTGGATGTAACCACGTCATGTTGCACCAGGTGGACGTAACCACGTCATGTTGCACCAGGTGGATGTAACCACGTCATGTTGTACCAGGTGGATGTTACTATGTCATGTTGCACCAGGTGGATGTAACCATGTCATGTTGCACCAGGTGGATGTAACCAGGTGGATGTAACCACGTCATGTTGCACCAGGTGGACGTAACCACGTCATGTTGCACCAGGTGGATGTAACCAGGTGGATGTAACCACGTCATGTTGCACCAGTGGACGTAACAACGTCATGTTGCACCAGGTGGATGTAACCAGGTGGACGTAACCACGTCATGTTGCACCAGGTAGATGTTACTACGTCATGTTGCACCAGGTGGATGTAACCAGGTGGACGTAACCACGTCATGTTGCACCAGGTGGATGTAACCATGTCATGTTGCACCCGGTGGATGTAACCAGGTGACGTAACCACGTCATGTTGCACCAGGTGGATGTAACCATGTCATGTTGCACCCGGTGGATGTAACCATGTCATGTTGCACCAGGTGGATGTAACCAGGTGGATGTAACCACGTCATGTTGCACCAGGTGGATGTAACCACGTCATGTTGCACCAGGTGGATGTAACCACGTCATGTTGCACCAGGTGGATGTAACCACGTCATGTTGCACCAGGTGGATGTAACCATGTCATGTTGCACCCGGTGGATGTAACCATGTCATGTTTGTACCAGGTGGATGTAACCACGTCATGTTGCACCAGGTGGATGTAACCATGTCATGTTGCACCCGGTGGATGTAACCACGTCAGTTGCACCAGGTGGATGTAACCACGTCATGTTGCACCAGGTGGATGTAACCACGTCATGTTGCACCAGGTGGATGTAACCATGTCATGTTGCACCCGGTGGATGTAACCAATGTTCATGTTGTACCAGGTAGATGTTACCACGTCATGTTGCACCAGGTAGATGTTACCACGTCATGTTTGCACCAGGTGGATGTAACCAGGTGGATGTAACCACGTCATGTTGCACCAGGTGGATGTTACCACGTCATGTTGCACCAGGTAGATGTTACCACGTCATGTTGTACCAGGTGGATGTAACCACGTCATGTTGCACCAGGTGGATGTTACCAGGTGGATGTTACCACGTCATGTTGCACCAGGTGGATGTTACCACGTCATGTTGCACCAGGTGGATGTTACCACGTCATGTGTACCAGGTGGATGTACCACGTCATGTTGCACCAGGTGGATGTAACCACGTCATGTTGCACCAGGTGGATTGTAACCACGTCATGTTGTACCAGGTGGATGTAACCACGTCATGTTGTACCAGGTAGATGTTACCACGTCATGTTGCACCAGGTAGATGTTACCACGTCATGTTGCACCAGGTAGATGTTACCACGTCATGTTGCACCAGGTAGATGTTACCTCGTCATGTTGCACCAGGTGGATGTAACCAGGTGGATGTAACCACGTCATGTTGCACCAGGTGGATGTTACCATGTCATGTTGCACCAGGTAGATGTTACCACGTCATGTTGTACCAGGTGGATGTTACCACGTCATGTTGCACCAGGTGGATGTAACCAGGTGGATGTAACCACGTCATGTTGCACCAGGTGGATGTTACCACGTCATGTTGTACCAGGTGGATGTAACCAGGTGGATGTAACCACGTCATGTTGCACCAGGTGGATGTTACCACGTCATGTTGCACCAGGTAGATGTTACCACGTCATGTTGTACCAGGTGGATGTAACCACGTCATGTTGCACCAGGTGGATGTAACCACGTCATGTTGCACCAGGTGGATGTAACCACGTCATGTTGCACCAGGTAGATGTTACCACGTCATGTTGCACCCGGTGGATTGTAACCATGTCATGTTGTACCATGTGGATGTAACCAGGTGGATGTTACCACGTCATGTTGCAACCAGGTAGATGTAACCACGTCATGTTGCACCAGGTAGATGTAACCACGTCATGTTGTACCAGGTGGATGTAACCACGTCGTGTTGTACCAGGTGGATGTAACCACGTCGTGTTGCACCAGGTGTATGTAACCACGTCATGTTGCACCAGGTGGATGTTACCACGTCATGTTGCACCATGTGGATGTAACCAGGTGGATGTAACCACGTCATGTTGTACCAGGTGTATGTAACCACGTCATGTTGCACCAGGTGGATGTAACCACGTCATGTTGCACCAGGTAGATGTAACCACGTCATGTTTGCACCAGGTGGATGTAACCAGGTGGATGTAACCACGTCATGTTGCACCAGGTGGATGTTACCACGTCATGTTGCACCAGGTAGATGTTACCCACGTCATGTTGCACCAGGTGGATGTAACCACGTCATGTTGCACCAGGTGGATTGTAACCACGTCATGTTGCACCAGGTGGATGTAACCACGTCATGTTGCACCAGGTAGATGTTACCACGTCATGTTGCACCAGGTGGATGTAACCACGTCATGTTGCACCAGGTGGATGTAACCACGTCATGTTGCACCAGGTAGATGTTACCACGTCATGTTGCACCAGGTGGATGTAACCACGTCATGTTGCACCAGGTGGATGTAACCAGGTGGATGTAACCAGGTGGATGTTACCACGTCATGTTGCACCAGGTGGATGTAACCACGTCATGTTGCACCAGGTGGATGTAACCATGTCATGTTGCACCCGGTGGATGTAACCATGTCATGTTGTACCAGGTAGATGTTACCACGTCATGTTGCACCAGGTAAATGTTACCACGTCATGTTGCACCAGGTGGATGTAACCAGGTGGATGTAACCACGTCATGTTGCACCAGGTGGATGTTACCACGTCATGTTGCACCAGGTAGATGTTACCACGTCATGTTGTTACCAGGTGGATGTAACCACGTCATGTTGTACCAGGTGGATGTAACCACGTCATGTTGTACCAGGTAGATGTAACTACGTCATGTTGCACCAGGTGGATGTTACCACGTCATGTTGTACCAGGTGGATGTAACTACGTCATGTTGCACCAGGTGGATGTTACCATGTCATGTTGTACCAGGTGGATGTAACTACGTCATGTTGCACCAGGTGGATGTTACCATGTCATGTTGTACCAGGTGGATGTAACCACGTCATGTTGTACCAGGTAGATGTAACTACGTCATGTTGCACCAGGTGGATGTTACCATGTCATGTTGTACCAGGTGGATGTAACTACGTCATGTTGCACCAGGTGGATGTAACCACGTCATGTTGTACCAGGTGGATGTAATCATGTCATGTTGTACCAGGTGGATGTAACCACGTCATGTTGCACCAGGTGGATGTAACCATGTCCATGTTGTACCAGGTGGATGTAACCATGTCATGTTGTACCAGGTGATGTAACTACGTCATGTTGCACCAGGTGGATGTAACCATGTCATGTTGTACCAGGTGGATGTAACCATGTCATGTTGTACCAGGTGGATGTAACCAGGTGGATGTTACCACGTCATGTTGCACCAGGTGGACGTAACCACGTCATGTTGCACCATGTGGATGTAACCACGTCATGTTGTACCAGGTGGATGTAACCACGTCATGTTGTACCAGGTGGATGTTACCACGTCATGTTGCACCAGGTGATGTAACCACGTCATGTTGTACCAGGTGGATGTTACCACGTCATGTTGCACCAGGTGGATTGTAACCATGTCATGTTGTACCAGGTGGATGTAACCATGTCATGTTGTACCAGGTGGATGTAACCACGTCATGTTAAACCAGGTGGATGTTACCACGTCATGTTGCACCAGGTGGACGTAACCACGTCATGTTGCACCAGGTGGATGTAACCACGTCATGTTGCACCAGGTGGATGTAACCACGTCATGTTGCACCAGGTGGATGTTACCACGTCATGTTGCACCAGGTGGACGTAACCACGTCATGTTGTACCAGGTAGATGTTACCACGTCATGTTGCACCAGGTGGACGTAACCACGTCATGTTGTACCAGGTGGATGTAACCAGGTGGATGTAACCAGGTGGATGTTACCACGTCATGTTGCACCAGGTGGATGTAACCACGTCATGTTGCACCAGGTGGACGTAACCACGTCATGTTGCACCAGGTGGATGTAACCACGTTCATGTTGTACCAGGTGGATGTTACTATGTCATGTTGCACCAGGTGGATGTAACCATGTCATGTTGCACCAGGTGGATGTAACCAGGTGGATGTAACCACGTCATGTTGCACCAGGTGGACGTACCACGTCATGTTGCACCAGGTGGATGTAACCAGGTGGATGTAACACGTCATGTTGCACCAGGTGGACGTAACAACGTCATGTTGCACCAGGTGGATGTAACCAGGTGGACGTAACCACGTCATGTTGCACCAGGTAGATGTTACTACGTCATGTTGCACCAGGTGATGTAACCAGGTGGACGTAACCACGTCATGTTGCACCAGGTGGATGTAACCATGTCATGTTGCACCCGGTGGATGTAACCAGGTGGACGTAACCACGTCATGTTGCACCAGGTGGATGTAACCATGTCATGTTGCACCCGGTGGATGTACCATGTCATGTTGCACCAGGTGGATGTAACCAGGTGGATGTAACCACGTCATGTTGCACCAGGTGGATGTAACCACGTCATGTTGCACCAGGTGGATGTAACCACGTCATGTTGCACCAGGTGGATGTAACCACGTCATGTTGCACCAGGTGGATGTAACCATGTCATGTTGCACCCGGTGGATGTAACCATGTCATGTTTGTACCAGGTGGATGTAACCACGTCATGTTGCACCAGGTGGATGTAACCACGTCATGTTGCACCAGGTGGATGTAACCATGTCATGTTGCACCAGGTGGATGTAAACCACGTCATGTTGCACCAGGTGGATGTAACCATGTCATGTTGCACCCGGTGGATGTAACCATGTCATGTTGTACCAGGTAGATGTTACCACGTCATGTTGCACCAGTAGATGTTACCACGTCATGTTGCACCAGGTGGATGTAACCAGGTGGATGTAACCACGTCATGTGCACCAGGTGGATGTTACCACGTCATGTTGCACCAGGTAGATGTTACCACGTCATGTTTGTACCAGGTGGATGTAACCACGTCATGTTGCACCAGGTGGATGTTACCAGGTGGATTTTACCACGTCATGTTGCACCAGGTGGATGTTACCACGTCATGTTGCACCAGGTGGATGTAACCACGTCATGTTGCACCAGGTGATGTAACACGTCATGTTGTACCAGGTGGATGTAACCACGTCATGTTGTAACAGGTAGATGTTACCACGTCATGTTGCACCAGGTAGATGTTACCACGTCATGTTGCACCAGGTAGATGTTACCACGTCATGTTGCACAAGGTAGATGTTACCTCGTCATGTTGCACCAGGTGGATGTAACCAGGTGGATGTAACCACGTCCATGTTGCACCCAGGTAGATGTTACCACGTCATGTTGTACCAGGTGGATGTTACCACGTCATGTTTGCACCAGGTAGATTGTTACCACGTCATGTTGTACCAGGTGGATGTAACCAGGTGGATGTAACCACGTCATGTTGCACCAGGTGGATGTTACCACGTCAGTTGCACCAGGTAGATGTTACCACGTCATGTTGTACCAGGTGGATGTAACCACGTCATGTTGCAACCAGGTGGATGTAACCACGTCATGTTGCACCAGGTAGATGTTACCACGTCATGTTGCACCCGGTGGATGTAAACCATGTCATGTTGTACCATGTGGATGTAACCATGTCATGTTGTACCATGTGGATGTAACCACGTCATGTTGCACCAGGTGGATGTAACCACGTCATGTTGCACCAGGTAGATGTTACCACGTCATGTTGCACCAGGTAGATGTTACCACGTCATGTTGCACCCGGTGGATGTAACCACGTCATGTTGCACCAGGTAGATGTTACCACGTCATGTTGCACCAGGTAGATGTTACCACGTCATGTTGCACCAGGTGGATGTAACCACGTCATGTTGCACCAGGTAGATGTTACCACGTCATGTTGCACCCGGTGGATGTAACCATGTCATGTTGCACCAGGTAGATGTAACCACGTCGTGTTTGTACCAGGTGGATGTAACCACGTCGTGTTGTACCAGGTAGATGTAACCACGTCATGTTTGTACCAGGTGGATGTAACCACGTCGTGTTGTACCAGGGGATGTAACCACGTCGTGTTGCACCAGGTGTATGTAACCACGTCATGTTGCACCAGGTGTATGTACCACCACGTCATGTTGCACCAGGTGGATTGTTACCCACGTCATGTTGCACCATGTGGATGTGTAACCAGGTCGTGTTGTACCAGGTGGATGTAACCACGTCGTGTTGTACCAGGTGGATGTAACCACGTCGTGTTGTACCAGGTGGATGTAACCACGTCGTGTTGCACCAGGTGTATGTAACCACGTCATGTTGTACCAGGTGGATGTAACCACGTCGTGTTGTACCAGGTGGATGTAACCACGTCGTGTTGCACCAGGTAGATGTAACCACGTCATGTTGCACCAGTGGATGTAACCAGGTGGATGTAACCACGTCATGTTGCACCAGGTGGATGTTACCACGTCATGTTGCACCAGGTGGATGTAACCAGGGGATGTAACCACGTCATGTGTACCAGGTGGATGTAACCACGTCATGTTGCACCAGGTGGATGTAACCAGGTGGATGTAACCACGTCATAGTTGTACCAGGTGGATGTAACCACGTCATGTTGCACCAGGTGGATGTAAACCACGTCATGTTGCACCGGTGGATGTAACCACGTCATGTTGCACCAGGTGGATGTAACCATATCAGGTGTTTTTGTTTCTCAGCTCTGTGCCTCTCTTTCTATCAGCAACCGTCATGAGTACTTTGCTGTGCCTGTGTACTGAAGGCTGCCTCACCCTCCACCTGCACGATGCACCCTCCTCCCTGCACGATGCACCCTCCACCCTGCACGATGCACCCTCCACCCTGCACGATGCACCCTCCATGATGCAACCCTCCTCCCTGCACGATGCACCCTCCACCCTGCACGATGCACCCTCCACCCTTGCACGATGCACCCTCCACCCTGCACGATGCACCCTCCATGATGCACCCTCCTCCCTGCACGATGCACCCTCCACCCTGCACGATGCACCCTCCACCCTGCACGATGCACCCTCCACCCTGCACGATGCACCCTCCACCCTGCACGATGCACCCTGCACGATGCACCCTCCACCCTGCACGATGCACCCTCCACCCTGCACGATGCACCCTCCACCCTGCACGATGCACCCTCCTCCCTGCACGATGCACCCTCCACCCTGCACGATGCACTCTCCACCCCTGCACGATGCACCCTCCACCCTGCACGATGCACCCTCCACCCTGCACGATGCACTCTCCCACCCTGCACGATGCACTCTCCACCCTGCATGCTGAGCACCACCCTTTACATGACGTTGCCGGCAGCTGACGTAGAATCAAACAGGAACTTTGACTCCAGACGAACCCTTTGAGCGTCATCTGAGGATCCACCTTCAGTGCAGTGCACCAGGTCTCACACACTCCTTACCTCCTTTATCCTTGTATTTTGGCCTATCAGGGCTTCCATACTTCCTTCATTTGTGTTTTTTTAATTTTCATTATTTCATCATCTTTATTTAGTGTTTCAGTCGTACATTTGTGTTCATATTTTCACTTCAAATGTTATTGTCATTACATTTTATGAATTGTTCCTGCTGTGAGCAGATCCAAGTCAGGAGAAGCGTTCTAGGGATCTGATAAACGACTATAAGAGAGCGACCACCAGACACCTGAGAGATGTACAGCTATACATATGAACTTCAGTCTTTCCAACCGTTCATACACCCTGAATATGTCAGTTACATGCATTCATTGAAATGTTTTGTATTTCTTTTTAATTGTTGTTATGTTTTAATTATTATCATTATTATTATTATATTCAGACCTGATACACATGATATAATCCATATTCAGTGACCCTGATTATTAATAAACTGTTTATGATTATGTGTTGTTTAATCCGTCTGGTTGTTGAATCAGACTGCACACACACACAACACACACACACACACACACACACCACACACACACACACACACACACACACACACACACACACACACACACACACACACACACACACACACACACACGCGCACACACGCGCACACACGCGCACACACACACACACACACACACACACACACACACACACACACACACACACACACACACACACACACACACACACACACACACACACACACACACACACACACACACACACACACACACAGCTTCAACTTTACCAGCTTTGGTAGCACTTTGTTGCATCAATAATTATAAACACATATCATATTTATTGTTATCTGCACAATGACTACTTTTAACTACTTTCACTATATTTTGATGAGAATACTTTTCTACTTTTACTTGAGGAACATTTTTAATACATGACTTAGTTTAACAGAGTATTCCTACACTCTGGTACTTGACTTTTACTCAAGTACAAGATCTGAGTACTTCTACTTTTACTCAAGTACAAGATCTGAGTACTTCTACTTTCACTCAAGTACCAGATCTGAGTACTTCTACTTTTACTCAAGTATAAGATCTGAGTACTTCTACTTTCACTCAAGTACCAGATCTGAGTACTTCTACTTTTACTCAAGTACAAGATCTGAGTACTTCTACTTTCACTCAAGTACCAGATCTGAAGTACTTCTACTTTCACTCAAGTACAAGATCTGAGTACTTCTACTTTTACTCAAGTACCAGATCTGAGTACTTCCTCCACCACTGGTTATATATTTTAATATGGTGATACGTGCAGTTCCCCTCTCGGACAGCAGGTGGCAGCAGACTTCAGTTTCTGCTCTTGTTATTAGCCTGTTCTCCTGTTAGCCTCCTGTTAGCTTCAAGTGTTTCCTGGGATCAGAGCAGGAAACACATGAAGCTAACCGAGGCTAACTGAAGCTAACAGGAGTTGAATCTGTTTCCTGGAGCCTCTGACGGAGGAGACTCGGGTTTTCTGCACAGAGACAACAGCCGGGGATTCACTTTAGGAAGTTGTTGGTTTGACTCTAAAAGTTTGAAAGATGCAGACTGTGAGACAGGGAGCTGGGATTTATTAACCGGAGCTCCCGTTCCCCGGTCCGGAGCCCCTATTCTCTCCTGGAGCTCGAAACACACGGTCACTCACAGGTAAGATCGGTCGTGTTAAAATATAACATATATAATGAACAGTGGCGGCGCCAGGGTATGGCTGAGGTAAGCTACAGCCATACCAATACATGGCTTAGCCCCACCATGAGACATGATGTCAAAGTAAGCAGAATAAAGTCAGCCAACTCGCGCGGAGTAAATTGCACAGACAGCAGTTTGTATTTGAGTGTTGTATGTTTTGTAATAATGGACCAAGAGTCTCTTTAAATAAAGATGATGATGATGATGATGAGTAAGACTGATTTCAGCAGCAACTTGTCTGGAAATACCGAAGACCAGAAACGGTTTTTGAACACTTTTGTCACGTAGTGATCGTCTTCTCAATAAAACATCTTTGATAATGTCTTCTGGCCAATCAGAATCAAGATAAACGGCGTGGTGTTGTTGCAGGAAGTCCTGACGGAGAATACCTTTGCTGTAGTACATCTCTATATACATCGATACAACATTACGTGATGAAATAAGACCCACGGTGTGATGATTGATAGGTGTGTGGGCTGTCTTCATGCTGACACGCAGAACAATGGGGGCTATCCACCTGATCCACCATGTGAAGTCACTCACAGCCTCTCCCTCTTCTCCGTGGGGAGCAGCAGGTTCAGCTTTCAGAACAAAGTAACAACAAACATGGAAATATGTCGTGTAGTAATAGATGTATTTATGTTTCTTCTCAAGAGAGTACCAGAATGTGTATTTTATGTTAGTATTTCAAAAGATCTCCTGCGGGAGAATCCCCCAGACCCCCGCAGGGGTTGGGTTTCAGCAGGTAACTCCTTCACCTGAGGGGAAGCTGCAGGGTTGGCTCCAGGTCACCCTTTTTATTTACTACAAGACAAATGAGCCTTTTTATTTCATCCAGTCCATTTGGATTGAGACAGGGACATGATCTAAAGCTCGCGCGCGGGCGATATAGCGTGTCTGTAATGACGGTGTAAATACTGACTTGAGCCCCCCCGCTGTGGGGTTAGCCCACAGAGATTACCCAACACACACACTCTGGAGCCGCAGACAGTCTGTGTGGGTCGGTGTTAGAGCCGGGCTCCGTGTATCTGCTGGAGAGGTTTCCATTGCTCATCATCAGTTTGATCAGCTGCAGAATGACACAGTAATATAGCACTGTAACAATGACACGGATACAAACCGGTAATAACAACACAGTCATGTCGACGGTATACATAAAGGCTGGCTGTTGCCGTCTGATCACGGTATTATGTGATGACTCATGTTACTTGCCATGCTTATCAGGGTTCAGATGCAGCTGGAGAGAATCATACATGCATTTCTGATGAAATGATTATAAAATGTGTACGCAGAACAGTTTTCAGAGTAAGAATCCAGCCTTCTTCTTAACACGTCTTGTTTACATGCATTTCTTATGTTGTATTATTTCATACATCTATTACACCATTGGCTCACATTAGGGCTGTGCGATTATGGCAAAAATCATAATCACGATTATTTAGGTCAATAATTGATATCACGATTATTTTGACGATTATTCATTGACCATTTATTGAACTTTAAAACAAATAATATTTTACCAATAAACAAGATCAACAAATATGTTGGAGCGCACTTCCAAAACCATACTAAACATATATTATTAATATGATAAATAAAAATAAATTAGACCAAAATAAATTAAATCAAATATGTTGCAGTGCACTGTCACAACCTTCTGAAAACTCCTTAACATATAGCCAACATGTTGGTAAAACATATTCAACATATTCCACTCAGTTAAACGTTGAAGGCTGGCCAACCGTCATGGTCCAGAAGTAACAGGAAATAAATGTTGAACTACAATTTAAGACCAGATAAAAATGTTTTGGCCACCATGGCACATGCTGGTAGGGCTGCTCATGCCATCTCTTAAAGATGTGTTGCAGGAAACAGCAGCCTGTTGACATGGTCTGGTTTCAGAGATGAGCAGGCAGGTGACAAGCCACCTGTACTGAAGACCCTCAGCCACGCCCCGACACATGGGGTGACGCCGGCCAATCACAAAGCTTTGATGCGTTCAAGTGCATTATTCTGGCACAGGAAGATTATGTTACAGGACATTAACGATAAAACAGAATATTGTTGTTCTATCTTTAGACACATCTCGCGATCGACTGGTTGGGCACCCCTGGGCGAGACCATAGGTCCGTTGTGGTGGCAAAGTAGTCGGCTGAAGCCACATCTCTCTCTCTTCCCCACGGCATGTGTCACATAGTGCAGGCAGCGCAGACCTGCTGAAATAATACCGAGACGGCATCGCGTAACGCTTGTCCAACGTGTTGACAAGTTGCTTGAAGCCCTGGTTGCTAACAGCGCTAACTGGGCACATATCTTTAGCGATGTGAAATGTAATGGCAAAGTACTTAGTGGAAATAGTTTTACCCTTCTTTTTAACGATTTGCTGCTCTTGTTCTGACATCTTCGCTCGCGCTGAACACTCACAACACATGTCACTCCCACGTGGCCGAGTGGGCTTTTAGGGCGGGGCGAAAGCGCACCCAGCAAAATAATCGTATTTTGTCAATTATGCTGTTTTCATAATCGTCGCAAACCATAATCGTAATCGCGATTAAAATACGATTAATTGCACAGCCCTAGCTCACATTGACAGCAGGCATTACACAGTCCTCCTCTTGTTTCCTTTTCTTTTATTTAAAATGTATTCTACTAAAATCATACAAAAACAAAAACGTATAATTCATACACACAAATGAACAAAAAGAGTGCGGAGGGCTGAAGCAGCTGATGGGGAGTAGCCCTCCCCTGCGTCATCGTTAGCATCAATATAATAATGGCACTTATTTCGTCAACAACGTGTAAAAACTAAGGAGTACACAGAAATAAAGAAAACTAATGAAAACTGGGAAAAGAAAAAAAAGTTAGGACGAAGAAAAAAAGTAAATGCATATATAAGTAATACTGGGAATATCAAATACTTGTTAGCTGGAGTAATCTGCAAATATAATTAGTTTTACTTTAGTTTTTGAATTGTTGATGACGAGTGACGCTTGGAAGGTGAAGTCCATTCCACGCTCTCACTGCGACTCTGGACCTGCTGTGACTGGACGGCTGCTCTCCAGTCAGGGTGCCTGGCTGGGTTTCTCCCTGACTGCTCTGGGTCTGCTGTGACTGGACGGCTGCTCTCCAGTCAGGGTGCCCGGCTGGGATCACCTGACTGCTCTGGACCAGCTGTGACTGGATGGCTGCTCTCCGGTCAGGAGGCCTGGCTGGGATCACCTGACTGCTCTGGACCAGCTGTGACTGGATGGCTGCTCTCCAGTCAGGGTGCCTGGCTAGGATCACCTGACTGCTCTGGGTCAGCTGTGACTGGACGGCTGCTCTCCAGTCAGGGTGCCTGGCTGGGTTCTCCTGACTGCTCTGGGTCAGCTGTGACTGGACGGCTGCTCTCCAGTCAGGAGGCCTGGCTGGGGTTCTCCTGACTGCTCTGGGTCAGCTGTGACTGGACGGCTGCTCTCCAGTCAGGAGGCCTGGCTGGGTTCTCCTGACTGCTCTGGGTCAGCTGTGACTGGACGGCTGCTCTCCAGTCAGGAGGCCTGGCTGGGTTCTCCTGACTGCTCTGGGTCAGCTGTGACTGGACGGCTGCTCTCCAGTCAGGAGGCCTGGCTGGGATCACCTGACTGCTCTGGGTCAGCTGTGACTGGACGGCTGCTCTCCAGTCAGGAGGCCTGGCTGGGATCACCTGACTGCTCTGGGTCAGCTGTGACTGGACGGCTGCTCTCCAGTCAGGAGGCCTGGCTGGGATCACCTGACTGCTCTGGGTCAGCTGTGACTGGACGGCTGCTCTCCAGTCAGGAGGCCTGGCTGGGTTCTCCTGACTGCTCTGGGTCAGCTGTGACTGGACGGCTGCTCTCCAGTCAGGAGGCCTGGCTGGGTTCTCCTGACTGCTCTGGGTCAGCTGTGACTGGACGGCTGCTCTCCAGTCAGGGTGCCTGGCTGGGGTTCTCCTGACTGCTCTGGACCAGCTTCTGAATGCGAGCAGGCCTGTTGTCATGGGAGCATAATCAGAACTGTTTTAAGCTTAACTCTCAACACATTGGAATAGATTGAGTTTTTTAAATATGGGAGTTGTGTGTTCATATGTCCCAACACCACAGACTATTCGGAATACTTTTGAGATGTTATTATTCTTTGTAGATGTGTTGAGCACGTGTTTCGGAGCAGTAGCAAAGGTACGGGAGACATAGACTGTTATCAAGAGTTCTGAGGATCTGTTCCTCCAGAATGTTCTCAGTGCGATGCAGAACACCTGTTGGTCTGACGGTCCAGTCTGTGTGCAGAACACCTGTTGGTCTGACGGTTCAGTCTGTCATCATTACACGCTGCTTCCAGCTGGGTTTCTCATCACAATGAGTCCTAAGGTGCGATGAGTCCTAAGGTGCGATGAGTCCTAAGGTGCGATGAGTCCTAAGGTGCGATGAGTGCATGCACCAACTCTCACATCCGTGTCACGCTCTCAGACTCTGTGTTGATTAACATGTCGTTGTTTTGGCCACATTAAGGATCAGTTATTAATACGATGTAAAATCGTGTTTCTAATTCTTTAAAGTAGAGACACTACATACTGATATACACCTGAACATCAGCAGGAGAGGACTCTTTAAAGTAGAGACGCTACATACTGATATACACCTGAACATCAGCAGGAGAGGACTCTTTAAAGTAGAGACACTACATGCTGATATACACCTGAACATCAGCAGGAGAGGACTCTTTAAAGTAGAGACACTACACACTGATATACACCTGCACATCAGCAGGAGAGGACTCTTTAAAGTAGAGACACTACATACTGATATACACCTGCACATCAGCAGGAGAGGACTCTTTAAAGTAGAGACACTACATACTGATATACACCTGAACATCAGCAGGAGAGGACTCTTTAAAGTAGAGACACTACATACTGATATACACCTGCACATCAGCAGGAGAGGACTCTTTAAAGTAGAGACACTACATACTGATATACACCTGAACATCAGCAGGAGAGGACTCTTTAAAGTAGAGACACTATACACTGATATACACCTGAACATCAGCAGGAGAGGACTCTTTAAAGTAGAGACACTACATACTGATATACACCTGAACATCAGCAGGAGAGGACTCTTTAAAGTAGAGACACTACATACTGATATACACCTGAACATCAGCAGGAGAGGACTCTTTAAAGTAGAGACACTACATGCTGATATACACCTGAACATCAGCAGGAGAGGACTCTTTAAAGTAGAGACACTACATACTGATATACACCTGAACATCAGCAGGAGAGGACTCTTTAAAGTAGAGACACTATACACTGATATACACCTGAACATCAGCAGGAGAGGACTCTTTAAAGTAGAGACACTACATACTGATATACACCTGAAGATCAGCAGGAGAGAACTCTTTAAAGTAGAGACACTACACACTGATATACACCTGAACATCAGCAGGAGAGGACTCTTTAAAGTAGAGACACTACATACTGATATACACCTGAACATCAGCAGGAGAGGACTCTTTAAAGTAGAGGACACTATACACTGATATACACCTGAACATCAGCAGGAGAGGACTCTTTAAAGTAGAGACACTACATACTGATATACACCTGAACATCAGCAGGAGAGGACTCTTTAAAGTAGAGACACTACATACTGATATACACCTGCACATCAGCAGGAGAGGACTCTTTAAAGTAGAGACACTACATACTGATATACACCTGAACATCAGCAGGAGAGGACTCTTTAAAGTAGAGACACTATACACTGATATACACCTGAACATCAGCAGGAGAGGACTCTTTAAAGTAGAGACACTACATACTGATATACACCTGAACATCAGCAGGAGAGGACTCTTTAAAGTAGAGACACTACATACTGATATACACCTGAAGATCAGCAGGAGAGAACTCTTTAAAGTAGAGACACTACACACTGATATACACCTGAACATCAGCAGGAGAGGACTCTTTAAAGTAGAGGACACTACATACTGATATACACCTGAACATCAGCAGGAGAGGACTCTTTAAAGTAGAGACACTACATACTGATATACACCTGCACATCAGCAGGAGAGGACTCTTTAAAGTAGAGACACTACATACTGATATACACCTGAACATCAGCAGGAGAGGACTCTTTAAAGTAGAGACACTACATACTGATATACACCTGAACATCAGCAGGAGAGGACTCTTTAAAGTAGAGACACTACATACTGATATACACCTGAACATCAGCAGGAGAGGACTCTTTAAAGTAGAGACACTACATACTGATATACACCTGAAGATCAGCAGGAGAGAACTCTTTAAAGTAGAGACACTACACACTGATATACACCTGAACATCAGCAGGAGAGGACTCTTTAAAGTAGAGACACTACATACTGATATACACCTGAACATCAGCAGGAGAGGACTCTTTAAAGTAGAGACACTATACACTGATATACACCTGAACATCAGCAGGAGAGGACTCTTTAAAGTAGAGACACTACATACTGATATACACCTGAACATCAGCAGGAGAGGACTCTTTAAAGTAGAGACACTACATACTGATATACACCTGCACATCAGCAGGAGAGGACTCTTTAAAGTAGAGACACTACATACTGATATACACCCTGAACATCAGCAGGAGAGGACTCTTTAAAGTAGAGGACACTATACACTGATATACACCTGAACATCAGCAGGAGAGGACTCTTTAAAGTAGAGACACTACATACTGATATACACCTGAACATCAGCAGGAGAGGACTCTTTAAAGTAGAGACACTACATACTGATATACACCTGAACATCAGCAGGAGAGGACTCTTTAAAGTAGAGACACTACATGCTGATATACACCTGAACTTCAGCAGGAGAGGACTCTTTAAAGTAGAGACACTATACACTGATATACACCTGAACATCAGCAGGAGAGGACTCTTTAAAGTAGAGACACTACATACTGATATACACCTGAACATCAGCAGGAGAGGACTCTTTAAAGTAGAGACACTATACACTGATATACACCTGAACATCAGCAGGAGAGGACTCTTTAAAGTAGAGACACTACATACTGATATACACCTGAAGATCAGCAGGAGAGAACTCTTTAAAGTAGAGACACTACACACTGATATACACCTGAACATCAGCAGGAGAGGACTCTTTAAAGTAGAGACACTACATACTGATATACACCTGAACATCAGCAGGAGAGGACTCTTTAAAGTAGAGACACTATACACTGATATACACCTGAACATCAGCAGGAGAGGACTCTTTAAAGTAGAGACACTACATACTGATATACACCTGAAGATCAGCAGGAGAGGACTCTTTAAAGTAGAGACACTACATACTGATATACACCTGAACATCAGCAGGAGAGGACTCTTTAAAGTAGAGACACTATACACTGATATACACCTGAACATCAGCAGGAGAGGACTCTTTAAAGTAGAGACACTACATACTGATATACACCTGAACATCAGCAGGAGAGGACTCTTTAAAAGTAGAGACACTACATACTGATATACACCTGAACATCAGCAGGAGAGGACTCTTTAAAGTAGAGACACTACATGCTGATATACACCTGAACATCAGCAGGAGAGGACTCTTTAAAGTAGAGACACTACATACTGATATACACCTGAACATCAGCAGGAGAGGACTCTTTAAAGTAGAGACACTAATACCTGATATACACCTGAACATCAGCAGGAGAGGACTCTTTAAAGTAGAGACACTACATACTGATATACACCTGAACATCAGCAGGAGAGGACTCTTTAAAGTAGAGACACTACATACTGATATACACCTGAACATCAGCAGGGAGAGGACTCTTTAAAGTAGAGACACTACATGCTGATATACACCTGAACATCAGCAGGAGAGGACTCTTTAAAGTAGAGACACTACATACTGATATACACCTGAACATCAGCAGGAGAGGACTCTTTAAAGTAGAGACACTATACACTGATATACACCTGAACATCAGCAGGAGAGGACCTCTTTAAAGTAGAGACACTTACATACTGATATACACCTGAAGATAGCAGGAGAGAACTCTTTAAAGTAGAGACACTACACACTGAATAGACACCCTGAACATCAGCCAGGAGAGGACTCTTTTAAAGTAGAGACCACTACATACTGATATACACCTGAACTCAGCAGGAGAGGGACTCTTTAAAGTAGAGAACGAGCACTATACACTGATATACACCTGAACATAGCAGGAGATGTACTCTTAAAGTAGAGACACTACATACTGATATACACCTGAAAGATCAGCAGGAAGAGGACCTCTTTAAAGTAGAGACACTACCATACTGATATAACACACTGAACATCAGCAGTAGGAAGGACTCTTTAAAGTAGAGACACTATACACTAATATACACCCTGAACTCAGCAGGAGAGGACTCTTTAAAGTAGAGACACTACATACTGATATACACCTGAACATCAGCAGGAGAGGACTCTTTAAAGTAGAGACCACTACATACTGATATACACCTGAACATCAGCAGGAGAGGACTCTTTAAAGTAGAGACACTACATGCTGATATACACCTGAACATCAGCAGGAGAGGACTCTTTAAAGTAGAGACACTACATACTGATATACACCTGAACATCAGCAGGAGAGGACTCTTTAAAGTAGAGACACTACATGCTGATATACACCTGAACATCAGCAGGAGAGGACTCTTTAAAGTAGAGACACTACATACTGATATACACCTGAACATCAGCAGGAGAGGACTCTTTAAAGTAGAGACACTATACACTGATATACACCTGAACATCAGCAGGAGAGGACTCTTTAAAGTAGAGACACTATACACTGATATACACCTGAACACAGCAGGAGAGGACTCTTTAAAGTAGAGACACTACATACTGATATACACCTGAACATCAGCAGGAGAGGACTCTTTAAAGTAGAGACACTACATGCTGATATACACCTGAACATCAGCAGGAGAGGACTCTTTAAAGTAGAGACACTACATACTGATATACACCTGAACATCAGCAGGAGAGGACTCTTTAAAGTAGAGACACTACATACTGATATACACCTGAACATCAGCAGGAGAGGGACTCTTTAAAGTAGAGACACTATACACTGATATACACCTGAACATCAGCAGGAGAGGACTCTTTAAAGTAGAGACACTACATACTGATATACACCTGAAGATCAGCAGGAGAGGACTCTTTAAAGTAGAGACACTACATACTGATATACACCTGAACATCAGCAGGAGAGGACTCTTTAAAGTAGAGACACTACATACTGATATACACCTGAACATCAGCAGGAGAGGACTCTTTAAAGTAGAGACACTACATACTGATATACACCTGAACATCAGCAGGAGAGGACTCTTTAAAGTAGAGACACTATACACTGATATACACCTGAACATCAGCAGGAGAGGACTCTTTAAAGTAGAGACACTACATACTGATATACACCTGAAGATCAGCAGGAGAGAACTCTTTAAAGTAGAGACACTACACACTGATATACACCTGAACATCAGCAGGAGAGGACTCTTTAAAGTAGAGACACTACATACTGATATACACCTGAACATCAGCAGGAGAGGACTCTTTAAAGTAGAGACACTATACACTGATATACACCTGAACATCAGCAGGAGAGGACTCTTTAAAGTAGAGACACTACATACTGATATACACCTGAAGATCAGCAGGAGAGGACTCTTTAAAGTAGAGACACTACATACTGATATACACCTGAACATCAGCAGGAGAGGACTCTTTAAAGTAGAGACACTATACACTAATATACACCTGAACATCAGCAGGAGAGGACTCTTTAAAGTAGAGACACTACATACTGATATACACCTGAACATCAGCAGGAGAGGACTCTTTAAAGTAGAGACACTACATACTGATATACACCTGAACATCAGCAGGAGAGGACTCTTTAAAGTAGAGACACTACATGCTGATATACACCTGAACATCAGCAGGAGAGGACTCTTTAAAGTAGAGACACTACATACTGATATACACCTGAACATCAGCAGGAGAGGACTCTTTAAAGTAGAGACACTACATGCTGATATACACCTGAACATCAGCAGGAGAGGACTCTTTAAAGTAGAGACACTACATACTGATATACACCTGAACATCAGCAGGAGAGGACTCTTTAAAGTAGAGACACTATACACTGATATACACCTGAACATCAGCAGGAGAGGACTCTTTAAAGTAGAGACACTATACACTGATATACACCTGAACATCAGCAGGAGAGGACTCTTTAAAGTAGAGACACTACATACTGATATACACCTGAACATCAGCAGGAGAGGACTCTTTAAAGTAGAGACACTACATGCTGATATACACCTGAACATCAGCAGGAGAGGACTCTTTAAAGTAGAGACACTACATACTGATATACACCTGAACATCAGCAGGAGAGGACTCTTTAAAGTAGAGACACTACATACTGATATACACCTGAACATCAGCAGGAGAGGACTCTTTAAAGTAGAGACACTATACACTCATATACACCTGAACATCAGCAGGAGAGGACTCTTTAAAGTAGAGACACTACATACTGATATACACCTGAAGATCAGCAGGAGAGGACTCTTTAAAGTAGAGACACTACATACTGATATACACCTGAACATCAGCAGGAGAGGACTCTTTAAAGTAGAGACACTACATACTGATATACACCTGAACATCAGCAGGAGAGGACTTTTAAAGTAGAGACACTACATACGCAGGTAATGTTTACGTGTGGCGGTTTATGAAAATGTGCACTTTCAGAAATATGTAGTGTTTGTGTAATAACAGTATTTACGTCTGCAGCGAGCTTCGACAACGTCTGAGAGACGGACACACACCTGTCTGGACTGACTGGATCCAGAGGAGCAGGGTCTGCTCGGTTCTAACTGTGTTTGTGTTTGATGTAATGCTGTCTTTGTTTCCTCTCAGCAGTGGCATGGAGTCCGGTCCTCAGCACGCAGAGGCAGGCAGCGTCTGGCATGTGATGCAGAGAGACGTTCCTCACGGAGACGTTCCTCACGGAGACGTTCCTCACGGAGACGTTCCTCACGGAGACGTTCCTCACGGAGACGCAGAGAGCTGCAGGCTGCTGGAGGTTTTCCTCTCAGGAGGAGCTCCATGGGGCTTCACTCTCAGAGGAGGACTGGAGCATCGAGAGCCTCTGATCATCACCAAGGTGACCACTGGGACACATCTGAGAGGTTCTCCATAACACACACATCGAGAGGTTCTCCATAACACACACATCTGAGAGGTTCTCCATAACACACACATCGAGAGGTTCTCCATAACACACACATCGAGAGGTTCTCCATAACACACACATCGAGAGGTTCTCCTTAACACACACATCTGAGAGGTTCTCCATAACACACACATCGAGAGGTTCTCCTTAACACACACATCGAGAGGTTCTCCATAACACACACATCTGAGAGGTTCTCCATAACACACACATCGAGAGGTTCTCCATAACACACACATCGAGAGGTTCTCCATAACACACACATCGAGAGGTTCTCCATAACACACACATCGAGAGGTTCTCCATAACACACACATCGAGAGGTTCTCCTTAACACACACATCTGAGAGGTTCTCCTTAACACACACATCTGAGAGGTTCTCCATAACACACACATCTGAGAGGTTCTCCATAACACACACATCTGAGAGCTTCTCCATAACACACACATCTGAGAGGTTCTCCATAACACACACATCTGAGAGGTTCTCCATAACACACACATCTGAGAGGTTCTCCATAACACACACATCTGAGAGGTTCTCCATAACACACACATCTGAGAGGTTCTCCATAACACACACATCGAGAGGTTCTCCATAACACACACATCTGAGAGGTTCTCCATAACACACACATCGAGAGGTTCTCCATAACACACACATCGAGAGGTTCTCCATAACACACACATCGAGAGGTTCTCCTTAACACACACATCTGAGAGGTTCTCCATAACACACACATCGAGAGGTTCTCCATAACACACACATCGAGAGGTTCTCCATAACACACACATCGAGAGGTTCTCCTTAACACACACATCTGAGAGGTTCTCCATAACACACACATCGAGAGGTTCTCCTTAACACACACATCGAGAGGTTCTCCATAACACACACATCGAGAGGTTCTCCTTAACACACACATCTGAGAGGTTCTCCATAACACACACATCGAGAGGTTCTCCATAACACACACATCTGAGAGCTTCTCCATAACACACACATCTGAGAGGTTCTCCATAACACACACATCTGAGAGGTTCTCCATAACACACACATCTGAGAGGTTCTCCATAACACACACATCGAGAGGTTCTCCATAACACACACATCGAGAGGTTCTCCTTAACACACACATCTGAGAGGTTCTCCATAACACACACATCTGAGAGGTTCTCCATAACACACACATCGAGAGGTTCTCCATAACACACACATCTGAGAGGTTCTCCATAACACACACATCGAGAGGTTCTCCATAACACACACATCTGAGAGGTTCTCCATAACACACACATCGAGAGGTTCTCCATAACACACACATCGAGAGGTTCTCCATAACACACACATCGAGAGGTTCTCCTTAACACACACATCTGAGAGGTTCTCCATAACACACACATCGAGAGGTTCTCCTTAACACACACATCGAGAGGTTCTCCATAACACACACATCGAGAGGTTCTCCTTAACACACACATCTGAGAGGTTCTCCATAACACACACATCGAGAGGTTCTCCTTAACACACACATCTGAGAGGTTCTCCATAACACACACATCTGAGAGGTTCTCCATAACACACACATCTGAGAGGTTCTCCATAACACACACATCGAGAGGTTCTCCATAACACACACATCGAGAGGTTCTCCTTAACACACACATCTGAGAGGTTCTCCATAACACACACATCTGAGAGGTTCTCCATAACACACACATCGAGAGGTTCTCCATAACACACACATCTGAGAGGTTCTCCATAACACACACATCTGAGAGGTTCTCCATAACACACACATCTGAGAGGTTCTCCTTAACACACACATCTGAGAGCTTCTCCATAACACACACATCTGAGAGGTTCTCCATAACACACACATCTGAGAGGTTCTCCATAACACACACATCTGAGAGGTTCTCCTTAACACACACATCTGAGAGCTTCTCCATAACACACACATCTGAGAGGTTCTCCATAACACACACATCTGAGAGGTTCTCCATAACACACACATCTGAGAGGTTCTCTGTGTGTGTGTGTGTGTGTGTGTGTGTGTGTGTGTGTGTGTGTGTGTGTGTGTGTGTGCATGTGTGTGTGTGTGTGTGTGTGTGTGTGTGTGTGTGTGTGTGTGTGTGTGTGTGTGTGTGTGTGTGTGTGTGTGTGTGTACTGAAACAGTGACAGGAGCCCATCACATGTTGATGTTGTGGAGCTGATTGTGGCTGTGGGTTCTGCAGCTGATCTGTGGAGAGGCTGCAGCTAAAGCATGTTCTGTGTTCTAGCAGAAGCGGACCACAGCAGCTGTTCTGTGCGGATCAGCTGCTCCGACCCTCTGTGTTGGCACAGATAGAGGGAGGCAGCCTATCAGCTCACTGGGTTCGTTGTGTAATGATTAACTTCAAGTAGTGACCTGGTTCAACAGCTGCTGGTCGGGGGCTGCTTTAGGTTGGGTTCCTAGTTTCTGTGTTGACCCGTCTGAGGTCCAAAGTCCGACTCACATGACTGAAACTCTGGTATCAGCTGCATGTTTCCTCAGAGCAACAGAATCAGGACTCCTCAGTGCTCCAGGTTTCACCATTTGACCAGGATCTGACCAACTCTTTTATCTGGAACTGAGTGAGGAGGGAACCATTCTGCTGGACTCTGGGTCTCTGGTCTGATATCAGTTATACTGTTAATATCACAGAAGGTAAGCGAACATGTTTGCATCTGATGGTGAGCATCTAAAGTATTTCACCTGTATTATCACAACCTCTGAATATGCGTTCTCTGGTAGCTCACTGAGTTCGGTTTGTTCTTGCTGATGGTTAGCAGATGTTAGCTGGACCGTCCTGATGATTCTGTGCTGGGTTAGTTTCTGGTTGTTAGCAGATGTTAGCTGGACCCAGAGATGGAGTACTCGAGTCCTGGACTCGGACTCGAGTCCTGGACTCGGACTCGAGTCGGACTTGAGTGCCGATTTTCGGGACTCGTGACTCGACTCGGACTCGCGCACTGATTGACGCGACTCGGACTTGGACTTGTGAATTCTCGCACAGGATGACTTGGACTCGGACTCGGACTCGTGAATTCCCCCCCCCCACGATGACTCGGACTCGACTCGTACATTGACGCTCCGACTTGGACTCGGACTCGAGCACATTTTCTCTGGAGTCTGATGTCCTCTATCCTGTATGGCGAGTTCACGTACTGGGCCCCGCTGTTCCAGTCTAGAGATGTCTACAGACACACCCCGCATCGTGCTGTATGCTTTCACACATTCTGCTTCCACATTGGAAAAGAGCAAAATGCTCGTTATGTGGAAACAATATAGAAGAGAAAGCTCCGTAACACATTACTCTAAGGATCGAGTTCAGACATATAGGCTGTCTTGAACACTATCATCAGAGTAACGTGATCTAATCAATAAATAAAGATTCAGCCGATAACGAAAGCACATACTTAACATGCAGAATGACCATTTTGCATGCTAAGTAGCCATGTGCTTTCTGGGGATAAATCTTTATCGGTAAACTGATTTAACCCGTAAAAGTTCCTTCAAAATAAGAGTCCCGATCTTATTACTATCAAAATAAAAGTGCAAAACCAAAACTTTACCATAGGAAAATATTGGCATACAAATATAATCACTTCTCTAAAAGGTAACTCATTTTAAATATAGTTTATTTATATATAATAATAATATTAATATTAGAAATAAGCTTTATATTTGTATAGCACCTATTACAAGAATTGTAGCCAAAGTCGCTTCACAGCAGTTCAATAGACAGGATAACAGCAATGTAGAGGAGCAGCTACATTTCAAAACATATATCCACGAAGATTAATACATGAAGACTTGTGACTCGGACTTGACTTGGACTCTTCTTAAGACTCTTCTTAAGACTCTTCTTGAATTGGACTCGGACTCGAACACAGGTAATGATGACTCGGACTCGGACTCGACTTGGACACTCCTTGGGTGACTCGGACTTGGACTCGGACTCGACTACGACTCTCCCTTGGTGACTCGGACTTGGACTCGGACTCGAAGAGTGGTGACTCGAGGGTGACTTGGACTCGTGAATTGGTGACTTGACTACAACACTGGCTGGACCGTCCTGATGATTCTGTGCTGGGTTAGTTTCTGGTTGTTAGCTGGACCGTCCTGATGATTCTGTGCTGGGTTAGTTTCTGGTTGTTAGCAGATGTTAGCTGGACCGTCCTGATGATTCTGTGCTGGGTTAGTTTCTGGTTGTTAGCAGATGTTAGCTGGACCGTCCTGATGATTCTGTGCTGGGTTAGTTTCTGGTTGTTAGCAGATGTTAGCTGGACCGTCCTGATGATTATGTGCTGGGTTAGTTTCTGGTTGTTAGCAGATGTTAGCTGGACCGTCCTGATGATTCTGTGCTGGGTTAATTTCTGGTGGTTAGCAGATGTTAGCTGAACCGTCCTGATGATTCTGTGCTGGGTTAGTTTCTGGTTGTTAGCAGATGTTAGCTGGACCGTCCTGATGATTATGTGCTGGGTTAGTTTCTGGTTGTTAGCAGATGTTAGCTGGACCGTCCTGATGATTCTGTGCTGGGTTAGTTTCTGGTTGTTAGCAGATGTTAGCTGGACCGTCCTGATGATTCTGTGCTGGGTTAATTTCTGGTGGTTAGCAGATGTTAGCTGAACCGTCCTGATGATTCTGTGCTGGGTTAGTTTCTGGTTGTTAGCAGATGTTAGCTGGACCGTCCTGATGATTCTGTGCTGGGTTAGTTTCTGGTTGTTAGCAGATGTTAGCTGGACCGTCCTGATGATTCTGTGCTGGGTTAGTTTCTGGTTGTTAGCAGATGTTAGCTGGACCGTCCTGATGATTATGTGCTGGGTTAGTTTCTGGTTGTTAGCAGATGTTAGCTGGACCGTCCTGATGATTCTGTGCTGGGTTAATTTCTGGTGGTTAGCAGATGTTAGCTGGACCGTCCTGATGATTCTGTGCTGGGTTAGTTTCTGGTTGTTAGCAGATATTAGCTGGACCGTCCTGATGATTCTGTGCTGGGTTAGTTTCTGGTGGTTAGCAGATGTTATTAGCTGGACCGTCCTGATGATTCTGTGCTGGGTTAGTTTCTGGTTGTTAGCAGATGTTAGCTGGACCGTCCTGACGATTCTGTGCTGGGTTAGTTTCTGGTTGTTAGCAGATGTTAGCTGGACCGTCCTGATGATTCTGTGCTGGGTTAGTTTCTGGTTGTTAGCAGATGTTAGCTGGACCGTCCTGATGATTCTGTGCTGGGTTAGTTTCTGGTTGTTAGCAGATGTTAGCTGGACCGTCCTGATGATTCTGTGCTGGGTTAGTTTCTGGTTGTTAGCAGATGTTAGCTGGACCGTCCTGATGATTCTGTGCTGGGTTAGTTTCTGGTGGTTAGCAGATGTTATTAGCTGAACCATCCTGATGATTCTGTGCTGGGTTCGTTTTTTAAGCAGTCCATCAAATGCTGTAGTAGTGAGTGTTTGAGTTGCTGTGTGAGAGTGGCAGATAGATCTGTACATCGTCGGCGTAGCAGTGGAAGGGCATATTGTGTTTAGTGATAATTTAACCTAGGGGCAGTATGTACAGTAAAAAGAGGATGGGGCCCAGGATAGAGCCTTGGGGAACCCCACAGGTAAGAGGGGCTTTAGCAGAGGAGAGGAGTCCTTTCTTATATACTAAGAAAGGACTGGCTTATCTAAAGCCAGTTGAGTAGCACTTGAAACGATTGGCTCTTTGAAACCTGATGTTCTTATATGATTCTGTTTTCTTCAAGGTTGTGTCTTCCTGGTCGAATGTACTTATTGTAAGTCGCTTTGGATAAAAGCGTCAGCTAAATGCAATGTAATGTAATGTAATGAGAAGGGCTGTGCATCTTCACTGGTCTCACGATTCGATTCAATTCGATATCCCGATGCATCACGATTCATACCAATGCGTTGCATCCTCAATTTTCTATATTACTACACATGGCTTATTTTTCATCAATGCATACATGCAGTAAATACATATGAACTCTCTTTTTATTATTTAGAAAGTGCTTCAGAAATCAATAACATAAATGTCTTGACATTAATTTATAAACCAAAATAAATGAATTGTATAGGTCTAGCCTCCCTATATCTGTGTGTGAAGTTGTTCCATCCTCAAAAACAAAGAAATAATGCTCCTGCAGTCTAGCTGCAGCTTCTAGCAACAGTCTTCTGTTAAGAAAGGACACTGAATGTCCTGAATGTGGCATCACACACAGGACTTGAGTCTGAACACAGCAGACAACAGGAGGATTTACAACAGCATATACAAACTAAAATACTGCATGTGGGTGCACACTCACATTCTCTGTCTTACTGTTACATAAATCCCATGAATGTATGAGACTAAGTTAGCTTCATTATATCTCAGTGATTAAGTGAATAATAAAGTTTCTAACGGGTCACTATCAGCCTGTCACTCATTATTTTCAGGGAGGGGGCGGGGCTTGGAGGAACAGAGTAGACGGTGATCGCGGAAGCTTTTTTCCTCCTGCCTTCACAAACTTTACACACGTATATATCGTCTGAAAATTGCTAGAGGGCATTCATACTTTGCAATCCAAGACTTAATTAAATCCACCAAAAACCTGACATGATTGTAACGTGATTATTGTTGAAAAACATAAATCCCTGTTTCTCTGCGCTGCAGCGACACGGAGTGATTCAGAGCGGGTCCTTCTGCTGTTGGTTCTGGACTGGTGGTGTTGTGTTGGTGGATAAAGCAGACTGCTCCGTGTTTGGTGCCGCTGTGCCGCTGTCAAGTCTGTTCCCTGATCTCTGCGTCACCGACCGATTTGATATTAAAGTGACCGGAAAAAAAAACGTTATTGTAAAGCCGCGGCCGGAAAATCAGGAAGCAACGTTACTACGCTATAACCGATTATCTTCCGTCACTGCATCGATACTGAATCGTCCACGTCCGCATCGCAATGCATCGTAGAAACGATTATTTTCAACACCCCTAGTACCTAGCTGTTCTGAGAAACTACGGTCTGTCAGGTAGGACCTGAACCATGCAAGGGCAGAGTCTGTGATGCCTGCGGACTGTTCAAGCCGTGACAACAGGATGCTATGATCCACAGTGTCGAAGGCAGCTGTCAGGTCTAACAGCACCAGGAAAGCTGGGCCACCTGAGTCGGCGGCTAGGAGCAGATCATTAAAAACTCTTAATCCCCAAGGACCCCTTCGGCGGGTCTTTTTTTTTTTCACGACACTGTGTCTCAGGGCTTCTTAATATTTAAGAACCTATTAATGTGTTATACCAGATTAACGGGAATATTCTCAGCTAACTGACGATACAAACCATTTTTACCAAAACAAAACAAGTTTCATAAGAAGCATCTAAATGACCCCTGAGCGAAAAATGCTAACGGACTTTGGCACAGAACTCAAGATAAAAGATACCCTTATTTCTTATCGTAGCTGCTCATACAAGATATCCGATTAAAGCTGAGGTTCCATAGAGTATATAGGCATAGTATCATCACTGAGTCATCCGGACTCGCGACAGGGGAAGCAAACACAGACATCACAACACGTACCTTTACGGAGCTTCTAGGGAGGTCGTCTCACCGTAGCTGTCAATCTGATCAAAAGACGTGTTCAATGGCATTAAAACCAGAAAAAACGTGGCTGAATCGGTTAATCCATCGGTTGATAATGTTTCTGTGGAACTGAAAAAATTATTTATAATCCATAATTCCATTTTTATGTAAAAATCGGAGAGTAAAAGTTAGCTGCTAATGGTAGCCACCAGAGTCATCGCAGCTTCAGGTTATGGCTATGCGTCACTCTCACCCCTTATTTGATAATGTGTGTGTATGTGGGAGTTCCCCTCGATTCTATTGGCTCTGACGGTTAGAAAGAGATGTCAATCATCAAACTCGAGCAACGGGGGCCAGAGATATGGAAAATGTGCTAAATCTCTCTAAAAAGGTCAAATTTGACTTGTTTTGCATCAATCTTGATACAGGGTACTTATTATATGTTGCACTTTGGATTCCTAAAGCTTTGAGTCTCCCATCATCCAAGGGTGGTTTTCACTATAAGTCTTTTTTTTTTTTGGATGGACACTATAATTTAATTTTTTTTACTGTGTTCAATCTGAATTGACTTTAAAATAAAAACATCTATATTGATTCTGACACTTCTAGATCCAACTCACACGTGTAATCTTGCTTTGAGAAAAGAGATTATTAATGTAACCCTTTTAGAAGGGAAGATATGGTCATTTGTTCTGGGATTGTCCTTTTGGAGCCTGAGACCTGAAAACAGGCTCGGGGCTGAACAGGTTCAAAGGGCTGTGTCAGGGCTGTGCGTGGGTTTGAAGCCAGACGGAAGCTGTTCATGGATGCCATGCGTGGCTAAGAACCACTGCAGCTGGACATAGATTACTCGCTCCAGTATGAAGTATGACTTCTATTCTCCGTACAGTCTATATGTCTACAAACCTTAGTCTGTTTAGCACGTACTGAAGAGAGAAGGAGGAAGGTTTTCTCGTAGACTTCTATTCCATCTGAGGTAATAATTATTCATCTTCTTTGCCATCAATGAAAGATAATGAAGGCCCAGAGTTGGATGAGAGGTTCAGAGTTTGAGTAGAAAACTGAAATCCTGGACCTGATTAAAATTCTTAGCATTCCTCTCATAGCTCAGAATCTGCTCAAGGTTTTCAAGGAATTAACGTCCTTACTCTCAATAAAGTTATATAATCCCGTTTTACACAAGCCAGCTGGGCGTCAGCTCCAACGTGTGTTCCCTGTGCCAGCATCTCATCCAATGAGAACATGCTGTTAATGAGAACACGCTGTGGAGCCTCTGCTCTCAGAGGACACACCCTGAGGTAGACTGGTTGGATTACTCTCGGGTCTGACGGTTTCTGGGGTGCTCAACCTGCAGCCTGAGGTGCTCAACCTGCGGCCCCCTGAGGTGCTCAACCTGCGGCCCCCTGAGGTGCTCAACCTGCAGCCTGAGGTGCTCAACCTGCAGCCTGAGGTGCTCAACCTGCGGCCCCCTGAGGTGCTCAACAGACAGAGACAGAGGACAGAGACAGAGGACAGGGACTGAGGACAGGGACAGAGGACATAGGACAGGGACTGAGACTGAGGACAGAGACTGAGGACAGAGACAGAGGACAGAGACTGAGGACAGAGACAGAGGACAGAGACTGAGGACAGAGGACAGAGACTGATGACAGAGACTGATGACAGAGGACAGGGACAGAGGACAGAGACGGAGGACAGAGACGGAGGACAGAGACAGAGGACAGACTCACCTGTCTGTCTCACACCTCAGCTGTCTGTCTCACAGCTCACCTGTCCGTCTCACACCTCACCTGTCTGTCTCACACCTCACCTGTCCGTCTCACACCTCACCTGTCCGTCTCACACCTCACCTGTCTGTCTCACACCTCACCTGTCTGTCTCACACCTCACCTGTCCGTCTCACACCTCACCTGTCTGTCTCACACCTCACCT
The DNA here is from genome assembly GCA_023974075.1 of Chaenocephalus aceratus. Classification (NCBI taxonomy): domain Eukaryota; kingdom Metazoa; phylum Chordata; class Actinopteri; order Perciformes; family Channichthyidae; genus Chaenocephalus; species Chaenocephalus aceratus. The sequence goes on from JAMFTG010000561.1 coordinate 79,357, forward strand.
GTCTGTCTCACACCTCACCTGTCCGTCTCACACCTCACCTGTCCGTCTCACACCTCACCTGTCTGTCTCACACCTCACCTGTCTGTCTCACACCTCACCTGTCCGTCTCACACCTCACCTGCTCCACAGAGACACTGATTCACCTGCAGAGCCCGGAGAGCCTGTTAGTGTTCCAGCTCTCTCTGTTAATACATCAGAGATTCATGTCTCCACAAAACACAGAAACACAACCTTATTAGGAGCAGCTCAGGCACCCAGCCAGACGCCCTACCCCCCCCCCCCCCCCCCCCTTTACACTGCTATTACAGAGGAGGGCGGGGGGGTGCTGGGATGTGGCCAATCAGAAGTCATTCATATGATGTCAGGCGTTACCATCCAATACAATGTCTTTATATAGTACAGATATACAGATATACAGATATACCCTGACATCATCACTGAGAGGTGTGTTACTGTGCTGTATTTATAATAGTGTGTGTGTGTGTGTGTGTGTGTGTGTGTGTGTGTGTGTGTGTGTTGCAGGTGGAGGAGGACAGCAAGGCGGCCGCTGTGAGTCTGCAGGTTGGAGACGAGCTGGTCAACATTAACGAGATTCCTCTGAGCGGCTTCAGACAGGAAGCCATCTGCCTCGTGAAGGGGTCCCA